>VXBL01001158.1:392678-428050 GCA_013400195.1 Aramus guarauna | reverse complement strand
AGAATTACCGACGGGAGCACGTTAGGTCACCTGCCAGACCGTGCATCCCCCGTGCTGCGGGCTCGCTTGGTAAGGCTGGGGATTTCAAAGCAACTTAAAGGATTTGGGTGTCTAAAGGGATGTCAGGAAGCCTGTGCTCGCAAAGTGAACCAGAGCGTGCTGGAAATTGCCTCCTGGCAAGCGCTGCCTCGCAAGCGGGGCCTCGGGAGGTGCCGGGGAGGCCCCAGCAGCCTGTGTCAGCACCGGCCGCCCTTCCCCCCCGCCAGGCTGGCATCACCCTTCCCTGGGTTAGGGTCACCTCTGTTGCCTTGTGCCAAAACAAGCCAGGAGTCATCGCTTGGATGCTGTAACCCGGGCAAGCAGGTACCAAGCTCCCTCAGAGGGAAGAGCTCAGCGGTGAGGGCAGGGATGTGCATCCTGGAGCAGCGGCTGGTGGAGGCTGCTGGCCACCCCTGAGCTGCTCAGCAGAAGCACGGCTGCCTCCGACCTCTGCAAAGTCCTTCTCGAGCCCAGTGAGGGTTTTAAGGGTGATCTGTTGTCTCCCCCTCCCATGCGATGCCCATTTCAAAGGTGATGCTTAGCGCCGGGCTAACTGTAAGGTGGGCTTCCCAAATTTCTTGCTGGAGTCTGCTCAGGGAAATATTTTCAAATGGAATTTTGGAAATTGTGGAAAATTCAAAATGCGGTTTGCAGTCTGTGTTCTTGTGTTTGGGGTTTTAGGGGGGAACAGAGTCACGTTTCCTCAAATGTTATCTGGTTATTGGTATTTTCTTATCTCGTAGTCAACATGAGTCTGACACCAAATTTATCCTAATCCTGGACAGAAGATTGGACACATGGACATCTGTCAAAATGACTCTCCAAAAAATAGCAGTAAGTCCTCTTTAATGTTAATTTCTTTTAATGCAGTAAGTCATCGTGCCTATTATGTATCACTTTCGGAAAACACTGGGAACCAAGAGCACTGATGCTTGTGCTTTCTCTCTAGGTAGTATTTTGTTTTATGGCCCAATAATTAATTCAGGCATAGCTCTATGCCTCATTTGAGTGCCTAAATGAGCTGTTTGAGTATTAACTGATTCATTTGCTTGGTTTTGTACATTTTCATAGTGGTTCAAATGTGTTTTGTGCCATGTTCTGTGCTTTTGATGAATGGAAAATTTGGCTTCATATATGTTCTATCTAGCCACTGGTTATTAGTGAGACTATATTTTACCTAATTGTCAGTGACTGAAAGTGTTGGGTTTTTAAAACAGGCTTCACAAGCATTTGCATGTGGGCATGGGTGGAAAAATCTATTTTAAATGCGTATGTATGCTTTCATGTAGTTTAAATATCTCTTACACATGTTTATGTGCTGCGCATCATTAGCACATATTCTGTCTGAACATACCTCAAAACGTAAGCTTTTTGCAACTCAGCAATGCATTGTATCTTGTGAAACCGGAGCATGGCAGTGCATGCAGGTGTAGAAAAGTCATGTTTATAGATGCACGGGTAGGTAGGAGCTAATTGATAAATGCTTGACTGACCAGACCTTGCCAGGTGGGTAAATCAATGAAAATAATCTGGGCGTGTTATTATTGCCTTTGGTTTTGCTTATAATCATTGAGCAGTTAAAGACACTGATCCATCTGATACAGAACGAAGACAACAGTATGTACCGAAAAAGCCAGCTCTTGCCTGATTCTGGTTAGATCTGATAAAGTTAGATCTTTTGCTGTTCTGAGTAGTTACTACTGGTACGGCTGAACTTGGCGTTAAAAATGTCTGGGTTTGATGGATTTTGCTGATAGGCATCCAGCAGAAGGAGGAGAGGGTTACCTTTTTGCAATGGGCATAAGATAACACTGTCAATATTTTGGGTTCCAATTCTCCTGAATGCTGCAAGCTGAATTTCCAAGTATGGTTACCATACTATTAGAGAAGCAGCAGCATTTAAAAAGTAGTTCTTTAAAGTGATCATCAAAATTCAGTTCTGCTGCCAGCGTTTTTACAGGTGCTAGCACTAAGAGCATCCTTTAAAGATGATGTAGTTGCTTTGCATAGTCTGGAAGTTTCAAATGTGGAAAAAAATCCTTTCCTCATTTGTAGCTTCTACAGAAGTGTCGTTCATTTTGTGTTTAATAAGAAAATTTAATTATGGTGTGACCTTTGAGCGTACACCCTATTCGTGTACCTGTATGCGCTCTGTGTCCATGTAGAGAAGTGACTTTGCCTGTAGTATCGGGGCTGTCCCTGTAGATATTGTGGAGGTGCTCTCTGCAAAGAGGAATGAGAAGCAGGAAACCTGTGTCCACTAAATCGTGGACTTGGGAATCTTGCCTTAAAACCGGTGTCTGGCCCCAAAGGGTTGTCTTTGTGTCCAGGAGGCGTTAGGCTGGACTTGCCTTTGTGCAGCTAACACAAAAGATTAAATCTTGATTTCTTTCCAATCCTAAACCATAACCCATGCTGCAATAAAAAAAAATCTTTTTTTCTGATCTTTGCATAATTTCAGAATAAAAAGTGCAAAGAAGCTGAATTTGAAATGCAGTGTCCTATTTTTTCAGCATATGTATATGCAATTGCAGCTCTGCGTTTGTGCATCTGATCCAGAAAAAATTTGTATCAGACTGTACAGATTTTTGTTTAACTCTTTGTGTATGTCTCCTAATTGCATGGGCAAACCAGGCTCACGCTGGTACTACTCGCTTTGGGAAGCGAGGCCGCGCTGCTGGGGTCAAGGCTCAGGGGCATCTTTCCTTACTTCCCCTACAAAATCCTAAACATCTTTAAACCCTACCTTTGGGATAACCGCAGCGGGGGGAGGGAAGGCAAGGGTAAAAGCCCTAAGCTGAGAGCTCAGTCCTCGAAGGAAAGAGCTGGCCCCGTCTGCAGGATGATTTTTGGCATTCCACCTTAAAAACAAACCCGGCTCTAGGCAGGAGAGCGGGGCTGCCAGCCGGGTGCCTGCCTGCCCGCTCTGCTGCNTATTTATTCGGTTGGTTGTTTTAAGTGGTATCTTCCCTGCGGGAGTAGCCAGGCTGTTGTTGCGGGCGTTGGGCATCGCTGTCCTGCAGTGCTTCTTCCAGCGCATCTCTGAAATGCCGTGGGAAAGGCTTTATTTATTGCTCTTGCAGTAAGAGAAAGCCTCTCGCGGAGAGGGGGCCCTGGGTAGAATTTGTGCACCGGTGATGCTAACGGCATTTTTGGGGGTTAATTATGCAGGCGGCTAAAATAAAAAGGTAGCAGAGGGCTTTGGAGTTGCCTTTTGGCTCTGGGGGGAAGTTAAAGCTCAAATTAGCGGTACCTGGCATTTTGTTGTATGCCTTTTCCTTTAAGGGACAGCAGAAAGTCATGAACTTCAGCACCTGTGTAAGGACCACTAGCCTCAGTCTCCATTGCTCAGAAACAAACTTACTGGCAGATACCACTTTTTCTTGACATTTATTGATTTCCAACCTCGTGAATGTCCCAGTGAACTGCAGGGAAGAATATTATCTGAAAAATGAATTCCTAAAATTAGGAAAAAAAATATCACATTAAATGCATCAGGATGAGATATTCACTAAGGAGGTAATAACTGTGATGCTTTCAACGTATGTTCTGTCTTGTGCTTTATTAACCCAGTTCGTCTGTATGGATTATATCAGGACTATCTACACGCTTGCAATTGAGCGTGCATTTATACAAGTTGCTGAACTGGGGACTTAAGGTATACACGTTTGTGTCCTCAGAAGGGGAGGAATGTTCTGAGCGTGGTCTTTGGGCAGCGAGATAGTTAATAGTAGTGAAATGTTGCCAACTGCCTGATTTAGTGGAATTGCGCTGATAGTTTTCCGTCTTTCCTGATCTGCTGCAGAGGAATAGGAGAGGGCAAAGGCTTTAAAGGGTTCTTCTAGGTGTTTTGTTACATAAACTCAGGTTTGTCTAATGCACAAATTCTTTTTAGTGTTATGAATAATAAGATAAAACGTAAGGCAAGATTAAGGACCCTTTTGTCTTTATTTTTCCTAGGAGTACCTTCCGAAGGTTTTTTTTTCTAGGAGTACCTTCTGTATCATTAGATTTCAGTTTGGAGGTAACTTACCTACACTTCAGCCCGTAGAAGAACTAGAATTACAGCAATGATTAAAAACGATATAGTCCCTTCAGGATTGTAATCCCTGAGGAATTATTGATATTTTCATATGTATATATTAAAAAAATACATTTTTAACATTTCATCCTTTTTCTTAAGTCTGTAGGAGGGCACAGGACATGGTTTGATTGGTAGCTGTCTTTCTGCAAGCTTATTTTTGGGCTTGTTTGGTTTTTTCCCATGCTTGAAATATATTAGGTATCATTTGCAAAGCTGTATTTCTTGGTTTTTAGCTACTCATAAGTGCTGACCATGATCTTTTATGTATAAAATCAGCTGAAAAATCCCCAAACGCTGTCTAAACTGAATGGAAAGCAAATCACCTGTCTTGGAAACCCAGCTACCTCTGAGGTGAAACATATCAAGGAGCAAAAGGGATGCAGTTGTGTGTGTACGGGGCATAAAGGTCTATCAAAGAAGAATTTGCCCTTGTGATGGATGTGGCAGAAGGATGTGAGTGCCAG
The DNA here is from genome assembly GCA_013400195.1 of Aramus guarauna. Lineage (NCBI taxonomy): Eukaryota > Metazoa > Chordata > Aves > Gruiformes > Aramidae > Aramus > Aramus guarauna. The sequence continues at coordinate 423,463 of VXBL01001158.1, read as the reverse complement.
GTTATGGTCTCTTCCTTTATGTTGTGTGGAACATGTTGGCATCCTGCATTCATGAAGCCAAAGGTGTACAAAGGTACCTTTGCTCTCAGAGAGCACCTTATCACTGTTGCAGTGTAGTTTTGGCAGGTGGCTCTGCCTCCTGGTCACTGGTCCCTCTGCCTGGAGCTGTGGGTTTCCTGCATAAGGGCTCATAGGAGAAGACATTCAAAGTCTACAGCTTCCCATTGGGTGATACAGTTTGGAGACCCAGGCCCTTCTTCCAAGGAGTCTGCTCTGCGCATGAAGGGCGCATGTCAAAAAGGAGTTGGAGTTGGAGAGGGCAAAGCAGACTCATCACTGCTTGAGATGCCAAACAGGGTTAAAGGGGAGAGGGGATGGAGGGAGATAATGAGATAGGACCAAGGAAGGATGCATCTCTGGCTGGTTGTTCTTCCCAAAGATAATGCTGATGCATTTTTCAGGAGAGGGTCAAGGTAGGAGCCTAAAGTTCAGAGACTTTCATATGCTGTTGTGTTTCTGAGCTGGAAACAGTGACTTTCCCCAAACTATGTGGGACTTGACCATTGGATTCACCTACAATGGACTCATAACCATGCAGAAGGACCTCAAATTGCATCCTCCAAGCTCCTTTAAAGCATTGTAAGACCACTGGCCTCACAAGGCTTTGGTTCAAGTCAGTTTGAGCTATTAACGCCAGGGGGGCAAGGTCAGTCTTGGAGCAAAACCATCCTATCCTTTGAGGTATGCAGCTCGTAGTAGCTCCTTGGTGATTATCTCTGAAACCTTGTTGGGGGATGCTACTGTTGTCCTGTCTGCAGAGAAACGTCCAGTGGGAAATGACCGGGATGTGAAATGAGGCAAACACAGACGTAAGGGTGGGCGTGAGGGAATGACACATGATGGACCTGCAGCTCTGCAGGGATGGGTATGGCATTGCCATGAACGCAGACTGCCAGGTCTCTTCCTGGGATGTCCTAGTGCTGTGGGACATGCCTGAGCATGAAGGGTGTCGAGGACTAGCCAGCCAACAGGCCTGGAAAGAGCAATAGCAGCGTTTACTGGGTCCAACGGACAGCCAGCACAGTGAGGTGGGAGAGGCAGCCAGCTTCTCTGGGATGCGCTGGTGGATGAGCATTGAGCTTGCCAGAGATTTTCCAGTGAAATATTAATGCTGTGAATTTTCAGTTCATTCAAAATGTCTACAAGCCTGTGCCAGTTCTGGTGGTGCTTTCCTCAGTGAAGGTTTTCTGCATCCGAGGCAGAGATTCTTCTCAATCTCAAAGTGAGGAACCACTCCAACTCCTCATAGATACCCAGTAGAACGTGGATGATTTTCTTTCTAGTAATATGGCAAGCTCAAGTTAAAAATCCTGAGCTGAGCAGGCTCTCTGAGATAGGCTTGTTTGCAGACAGAGCTGTGTCTGGTAGCTGGGCTGTTGGAGGTCCTGCCTGTGGTTGTCCTGCAGGAGAGCTGATCTTCCTTGTAGAGCTAATTAAACAGTCATGGAAGCAGGGAGCCGAATGTGGATCTCCGGCAGCATCTCACCCACACTTTCTTGGGCAAGACCTGTCTGAGCTGTGCAGGTCTGGTGACTCCAGGGACAGGTTTAGACCTTTGGCCCATCTGCAGGTTTGATAGGGTTGCAAGCTGGTTCCTTGGGTCTCCTGCGGCTGTAGCCATCACTGTGTGCCTGGGGCTGGCAGCCGTTCCAGAGACGTTGTGTGCTGTGTAAGAGAGGTACAGCCCCGGGGCCTGGAGCCAGCACAAACCTCTCCATTATTTAATGGTTTGCTCTTGTTTCTAACACCAAATCTTTGTCCCTGGCACCATTCTTGTTGACTTCCAAAGGGTATGAATTTGGGACTTCATTCACATTCATTTTTAATATTTTTTCTGCTCCTACTTAAAATAACAGCAGATCAATATATTGAATTTATGTGCCTTATTTGATCCTAAAAGTGACTGTCCATTTCTAAGTGGAGTTGTGGGCAATGGAAGCCACAACCTGACCTTTTCTACACAAGAGAACACAGCAAATGAGTTACAACGCAGTTCACAGATGTCAGATCTCAACCGTAAATCATGGCTTTTTCGAACAATGCTAATGCACCTTTATGGGAAGGATCTTTGTTTTGAAGGCATACATTAAGTGCCCTGCAGTGCAAAATACCTAAACTTGTTCATTACTCTCACCCTCGGAATAGATACTAGTATTGTCTGTCTTGGAGGATAATGCGGGAGGATAATATAAGGAGGAATATATAGAGAAATGTAACCTGACCTGGCAGGATCTCAGAGCAAATCGTTATGTCTTAATTAACTCAATTCTCTGCTTCATGCGCTTATCCATAATTTAATGATGTGACTCCTACTTTCTTAAAAATTCTTTTTCATTCTCAAGCACCCTTTTCACAGATCTATTTAAAAACGCACCTGCCAACCATATGCTTGTAAAAAGACTCCAGCAGCATAGACAGGAAATTCCAAATTCTTACCACAAATTAAATGTTGCCTGGTAATTACCAGGGACAAGAAGAGTATGCTTGATGCAGTTACGGGATGATTAGCGAGTTTGGCAATAAATGTTGCTTCCCCAATCTGTCACTTCCCTCGATGCTCCAGCCCTCTGTTCCCTGCTAAGTTCTAATTTCACTCCCCAAGTTATAATGCTGAACAAAATATATAGTATTAAAGTTTATAAAAAGTGGCCCTCCAAGGTGCACAGCTGAATTCCTGCCTGTTCCAAAGGGAAGTGGGACTGGACAATCCTCCCACAGTTCCATCCCAGCTGGAAACCCTGTGTCTCCCTGCAGTGTCTCCCTCCTGTTTTGAAAATAAGAAAAGGCTGTCAGGACAATCACAAAAAAATGCTGAGACCTGAACGATTCCCCCCCTTTTCAAGGCATTTGAAAGCCGTTGTTGGACCTGCCACAGCCCTGGGTTGAATGTTGTCTCTTTCCTTGCAGGCATCTTTCCCAGGGAACCTGCACTTAGTGATGGTTCTTCGTCCCACGGGGTTTTTCCAGCGCACCTTCACCGACATCGGATTTCGGTTCAGTCAGGAGGATTTTCTACTCAAGTTACCGGTACGAGCGTGCAGAGGTGTTGTGGCTGTGCGTGATCGGAGGCTGCCCACGTGCCTCGGGTCGGGAGGGTGATGGTGTCCCACTGCAGGCACCTCTGTGAAGAGTACCTGGAGTGTCTCTGCCAGCAATGCCCTATTTCCAACAAATCTCTCCTGTAGAGTTTTTCAGCTTCCTTGTGCACAGTTTGCTCCCCACAGGGCATGTCCTTGGTAGTGGGCGGTGGGCTTCTCAGCCTGTCCTCATCCCCCATAAAGGATCCCCCATATATCCTCCGTATTCCCATGCCTCTGTGGAGGATAAAGTCATGCTCAAGAATTTGTTTAATGTCTGAAAAGTAAAAAGACATGTCTAGTGAAGCTTTTGCTATGAATTACACCCGTAATTGCCATTTTCATCTCATGTAAACACTGTGCCAACATCATGTTGGTATTTGTCTCTAAAATAGCAACTGAAATGGTTTTATATTCTCAAGTCAGCCTTTCCAAGACTTCTAAAGCCACCTTGATTATAGGACATAATGAGAATAATTAAGAGAAGAAAAGTACGTTTATGGAATCTAAGTTTGACGCAATTACAAACCCACAAAATAAACCAATGTTTTCCTTTAGGAAGTAATATGATTTTCACAAACTTTGCATTTTTTACTTTAAAATGATTGTCACTTGCACAGTTTTGAAAATTCATGACTTATCCCAGGATAGATCAAGACACACAAAAAACTCATGAGTATATATTTATGTGAAATTGGCCAATGCTTCAAAACGTATTAAAATGTATATGTCTTTTCCTGCATTACTTTTGCTTTCAGCTCTGTTCTGCAGTCAGATACTGCAGCATCTCAGTGTGCTTTGCATGTAAGGAAAAAGGCGCCTGAGAGATCAGGGTTGGCTTACAAAAATGGTCAAATCCATCAAATAAAAGCCATGTTAAGCCATAAGCATAAGAAGCAAGCCATGCTGCATAGCAATATTTAGAGAAAACCCAATTTTTAGATACATAAAAGGTTCATAGGCTTGATCCGTGTACGACTTGGGTAGAAGTCGTGATGGACCATCTAACGGGTGTTGCCTTGTTTGTAGGTTGTTATGCTGAGCTCGGTTAGCGACCTGCTGACATACATTGATGAACAGCAATTAACCCCGGAGTTTGGAGGCACCCTGGAGTACTGCCACAGCGAGTGGGTCATCTTCAGGACTGTACGTACCGGGGCTGAGCACTGGGCTCTCGGGTGTTTGGGATTGACTGAGGAAGGTTTTCTGTAAGGCGTTGAGTAATGGGTAGTTGAGAGTAACCCCTGAAGCCAACGACACTTCCTTGGTCAGGTTCCTTGGTCAGGTTTGCAAGGGAGTCAAGTGGTGTTAGACACTTGATGGGTTTGTAAGGGAACTGGATGGTTAACTCCCTCAGGCTCCTTTTGAAACTGCTCCTGCAAGATCTGTCTTCTTAAGTCTTTATTAAAAATTCCCTAATGGTAGATACAGAATAGGCCTTTTTTTTTTTTTTTTTAATAATCATTAGTTCATGTGATCAATATCACAAATGTGTTTGGGAACCAGGGCAATGAAACTGCTGTCTGCACACTGACTGAATGCAGAGAGTTCAGGAAACTTCCTTTTATTTTTTTTCTTTGCAAGAATTTTCCTTTAATATTGCCAGGAATCAGACATTTAATTCCCTGAGCTGTGCCTTGCTCTGTGTTTCTATGCTTCCTGCACACTCTTAGTTTTCACTGGGACTTTGTCTCCCATATTAATAGCAGATTGGATTCCCAGTTACCTTTCCAACAAATCAAAGCACTAATGAAAAAGGTATCAGACGTCCTAGTGCCCCTTGTCCTGCAACATCGTCCGCACCAGCAGATGTGGAGCTCAGTATAAAGACAAAAGCACAAGACATTGTAGCTGGAATAACTCAAGCCATTGCTTTTGCCATTAACTTTGTGCCAGTTTATGCTGATGCACTGCCAAATTAATGATTTTTTTTTTAAATTTTGGCTCTTAGTTTTGTTTTTTTTGCATGATGTGTTAAAGCACCAGTGGCCTAGCTCTTACACTTGGAGACAGAAATGACAAAATGAATGACAAAAAATGTTAATCTAAGAAAAGGATAGTTTCTAGACGACAGCTGCATATGGTAGATAAGTGTCCATATGAAAAACCTCTCTCAAAATTCCCTTGTAGTGTGCTCATAAAACATTTCCTGAAATTTCCATGGAAAATACATGCTGTTTAAAGAAAACATAAATGCCATCAGTAACATCTGAGTTTATTACCACATCCTCAAAAGCAGAGCCGGAGCTGTGAGCGGGGCTGGGAGAGCCCCACCTTGCCCTGAGCTGTGGGAGCCGTCTGGCATCCAGAGCTCCCAGTGGCCTTTTGGATGTGCTGGGGAGATGCCAACAGCACTCATTTCCATCCCACTGTTTTCAGTTTGTCTCCAGCATGCTGCTTAGCTCCCTCCTTGTCCTCTTGGTGAAGCTGTGGATGAGGTGGCTGTGATGCCAGACTGCCTTGTAACCCACCATTCAAGTTTGCAAAGCTGGAAGCGTCCATCACCAAGAAGCCAAATACATCTCCAAAGCCCTACTGCCTGGAGGTGGTTCCCAGAGTGGGTTAACCAGAGGAGAAGAATAATAGAAGAGGAATTACAGGAATGTGTGAGATAGATCCTGTGGTGGCTTCTGCTATAGTCCTCCAATATGTGGTAGGAAAAAAATCTCAAGAGTGCACAAGAACAGGCAGCAGAAAACAAAGCATGAGGTATCTCTGCACAATACTATCTGTTGTGGGTTCAAGCTGCACTAAAAGCTACCTGGCCACGTGTTGGTGGCCACTAGCTAACGCACCACAGCACACATCAGCTCCATCTGCAGCGGACATCCCACCCACCTCTCTCAGGGCAAGCTGTTGGGCTCTCCTGCAGATCTTAGCCTTGGCCCTTCACATACTCTTAATGAGCTGTAGGAATATGCTGAATCCCAAGCTGATTGCAATTATTGTCTCCCACCAGGCGATAGAGAGTTTTGCACTAACCGTGAAGGAAATTGCACAGATGTTACAATCCTTTGGCACGGAGCTGGCAGAGACTGAGCTACCGGATGACATGTATTCAATCGAGCGCATCCTGGCCCTGCGCACGGAAAAGTACTACCAGCTCAAGGTATGTCTTATCAGCAGCTCCACCGCATGTTTTCAGCCGCTCTTTGCTCAGCAAGATGGGATTTCCCGGGTTTGGCTGCCTCTTTGCTTGGTGCCCACTTCTTCTTCCCTCCCATGCATGTGTACGAGTTGATAGACAAAATAAAACACAGCATGACTATTTCTGTATGTTACCCTTACATTTGCCATCCACTCAAACACATTACCCTGCCAGCATCCAGCAAACTGTCTCAGCTGCAGAAGAAGTTGGTGTCTATAGTGTGCTCCCGCCATGGGCTTTGCACATCTCGCTGGCAGGAGGGCAAGTGGGAGGCTTCATCGCTTGTGGGTTCATGCCCCCCGTGGGATTCCCTTCACTTCACCCCTGTGGCTGGAGGAAGCTGCACGCAAAGATCATCAGCAGGTCTGGAGGGACGGTTTGTCCCCAGGTCCCTCTGCCTGATGCAGCTTCTCCCAGGGGACTCAAGGGAACTGTGCTGGAGAGCATCCAAGATGAAGGTTTTGTGTGAGCACATGGTACAGAGCATTCATGATGTGATCCCTGTCTTCACATGAGCCTTTGTGTTTTGTCTTAAACAACATTGTTTCTTTAGTATTTTTAGATTTTTTTCCAACTATTTGCGTATATGATTAATATTATTATAGGAGTTAGCGGAAGCTGTAGTGCAGCGAGCTGCTGCTATATCGAGCTGTTGTCTTTGCTGCTCCTACATCTTTCTGGGGACAGCGCGGACCTGTCCCCAAACCCTTGCTTCAGAAACGATTCCCGTGTTAATAGCAATGCTGTGCGGCTGAAGAATGAGCTCCTTTGCTTTATGACAGGATTCGTTTACATAAGTCAAAGAAGTGCTTCCGTATTCAATTATAATCATTTGTCAGTCACGTGACGGTGGGCTGCCAGAAATACGCAAAATGATATCCAAAGTGTGCTGTGTGTAGGCATCAATGTATGTGTGTATGTATAGAAAGGATCATTATAGATACCGCTAATAGTCCTTTATTACTTCTTTGAAAATGGAGAGAGCTGTAGTATAAAACAGCAGCTACATATATTGCAATATGACTTTCTGACTTAAACTTCATGCTGAGGACTATAGCCAATGTGTAGGGGCAAATATCACCTACACATTGTAGTCCTGTATATAAACCAGTCAGTAATACACACTTTGCTCCGTGGAGAAATAACACACGTCGTGTGTTTCCATTTGCATATAAAGCACAGCAGCGCGCACTACAAGGCATCTGTTGCTTTTAATGCCTTGTCTATTAATTTCAACTATCAAAACCACTCATTGGCTTTTGCCTGAAATGAAGTCCGTTGGTTTTTTTTCTTTTGTTCCTTCCAAGACCGTGAAAGAGGAAAGCGGGTGAGAAACTGTGCACAGATTGTGGTGGCAGCAAGACATGGGATCCTTGTCTGTCTCATGACAACTCCAAGATTGGTACAGCTGATTCCTGAATTCAAATAATGAGTCCATCAGAATAATTTATGTAGCTGTGATACTGAACAGAAGCTGGTTGCAAACACAATGAAAAAATTATAGAAATTAATTAAACAGAGTAACTAAGAAATTAACCTCTTTGATATACTGAATGGGAAAACAATCAAGTTAACACCTGTTTGACAGTCGGGCTGCTTTGTCGTATGTCTAACAAAAGGCTTTGAATCAAAAGGGGAACGCAGGGCTCTGGAGAGTGAGATGTAAGAGGATGAAATAACAGCCACCTGCGGTCTAAAGCATGGACTCAAAAAGGAGACAGAGTTTTTTGCCTTACGGTCATCTTACATGATGTTTTAGTGATAGGGATCCAAACCAGCAGTGGACACTTTGTGTGTGGGAGAGGAGAAGCTCTTGCAGCTCTGTCCTTCTCCTGGGCTGCTGCCCTGACGATGCTGTTATGTTTAGGTTGCTTTGAGCAATCTGGGCCAGGCAGACGTTTAAGCAAGACTCTGCTTGCTGAATCTTCTCCCTAAAGTAGTTTTACCATTGTTTCCCTTGCAATAGAAATCTGGCCATCTCCTGGGATGGGCTCTTACTCCTCCAGGAGTTGGGTCTCCAAAGGAGCTGTGCACAGGTCTCTCCTTCAGGGCTTCTTCCAACTCAGTTCATTGGCCACATCTATTTTCTCCTTCCTTCTCACCTCTGTGTTTGGTCTCTTTTTTCTGAAAATAATTGACTAAATGTACCTGTTTGCTTTGAGGCTGAGCCCCACACAGCACCTCAGCTGTTGCTAATCAGCACACCAAGGGTTTACATTTTCCCCAAGTGGAGGTTACACTGAAAGTGTTGGCTTGCCACTGTCCGTAGGGGCTCTAGTAGGTGGTGCCACATGGTCTCAGACCCACATTTGTCCCACTATGGGATGCTCTTCCTACAACCTCCTGTGATGACCTTGATGGGAGAAGCACAGCCTCCAACCTGCAGAAATACTTGCTTGAATACATTAACTTGTAGATAGATATCTAATACGAACCCACCTGCTCACCAAGAGACCTGTGGTAGTGCTGTCCTCCTGTCTCTTGAATCATTTTGTGGCCTGATGTTTTCATGTGTGCCAGTTTCCACCCAACCAATCCGTGGTTCAGCCTCCTCCAGCTCCAGGGCCTGACCTCATGTTAAGGGAGCTAAAACATCTGCTGGGAGTCCTTTGGTCTGATGGATATTGGTGCTTTATTTCATACAGGCAGAAAACTAAGGCAGGAGAAAGATGAAATGACTTAGCCTTGCCTCACAAAAAGTAGCCTGAATCAGAAATATTTTGTATTATGCAGGAAGATATTACAGCGGTCACAAAAGAGGGAAACTTGCTTTTGAGCAGTTTTGAAGAGCCTGACCCTGGGGAATGCAATCAGGAGCAACACCACGAGAGGCCTGGGGACTGGGAGACTGTGCATCGGTGAGTGCACTGTGTTCCTAATTTGCCTGATTTTCGAGTGGAAACATTCCAGTTATTTAAGCGTAGATGTGTTGTTTAGGTCACCTATCAAACAGGTAAAGACAAACACACCAGAGTTTTGCTCCAGACCCATCAAATTGCTGGATGACTTCTGTCAAGTGACTTTGACCTGCTCAGATTTTTTTTTCCTCCCACTGATATGATGAGGCTGTGGAGCAGATGCCAGGTTCTCCCATGCCAGGCTTCCCGGTATTATTCAGATAAATGGAGACAGCAACAACTGCTTCACACAGGTGCTGTCATCTGCAGTGATCATTTCATTAAAATTATCTCTGAGATCTTCACAAGTCATATATACACGTCTGTAGACTTCTCTTGAGAGCTTGGGTCCAGAAGACCTGTATAGGTGATCTCTAGGGCTTGTCCATCTCTGCTTGTCCTCTATTTGCAAATTGTTCCAATCCTGTCCTTTTTCTGTGCTCAAGGTTACTTGGTCAGCTGCATGAGATGGAGACTGCTTTTGATGGCTTCTGGGAAAAACATCAGTTAAAAATGGAGCAGTATTTACAACTGTGGAAATTTGAGCAAAGTTTTCAAGAGGTATGATCAGATGCACTTCTGTTGGCAGAAGGAAGAGTTGAAGACAGAAAGGAGGGGAGAGGAGAGACATTTTTATGCCTTTTATTTTGAGAGTGTTTAATTTAAGCTGCTGTTCCTTGACTCTGGCAGCACTAGCTAGCTTGGGGAGACCACTGTGCTTCCTCATTCAGAGCTAATTTAGGTATCGCTGCCCTGCAGTTGCATAGATTTTGCTGATAGAAGCACCTTTGAATTTAGAAATTAGTTCTTGGACACTAGTTTTATGATTGGATTTAGCAGTCTTAGCTAAAGTGTGATTAATTTTGGTCTGAGAATGATTCTTCTGCCTGTGCTTTGTATACTTTTGCAGCAGTCTTCTTCTTTGTGTCTAGGTCAAGAATGCCATTGAATTTTTAATGGGTCAGCAAGCGGAGCTGCCCGACACTGGTGACAGTGTCCTCCAAGTAAAACAGAGGCTCAAGGACTTGGGTCATTTCGATGGTATGGCTCAGGTGAGACTATCTTTCACAGAAAGAGGCACTAATGAAACACAAGAGGCACATCCTGTATTTGTGGTAGAAGGTGTTTTCTGAAATTACCTGGTTCTGGTGTACATCATTGGTAAGTGGCTGCACAAAACGATTGATTTCATGTTTTTGGTCTGCACAGCAATGCTGTGATCACTCTGAAAGCCAGGAACAGGGTATTTAATTATCATGGTTAAAATAAATCGCTGAGCCACCATGAAAATCCAGAACAGATAAATGTCTGAACATAGGGGAGGCGTGGGAGTTAATGAGCTGGAAGAAGAATTATTTATATGTTAAGAGCTTTAGCAATGCTAATAGGCAGAGACTTGTTACCAGGCACATGGAGAGGCAAAAAAGTTGCTATCTTGATGTGTCTGTGATTGGAACGTAACATATGGATGAAAACTAAGAGATTTAAGGGAAAGAAGAGTGAAGAGAGATGATTCATGGGAGCCCAACTGAGGATGTGACTTCTGTAAAGGGATGTGCTTGGCAAGTGCCCCAGGGTCAGTGGAGAAATCCTGGGGGATCTGGACACAACCCCCAGAGGTTTCTTTGAAAATAAAGAGTCCTAGGGGAAAGGTGTAAGGCTTTTTGGCCATTTGGAAGAAATGTTTGTGGAGTGAGGGAGGAGGAGCAAAAGACCAGGCAGACAGGGTGCAACAGGGAAGCAGTCCCAGGAGAAGGCCAACGCTGGAGGAGATGTGACCATTACACTGACCAAGATGCGCAGACAAGATAGCATGTTCTTTGCATCAAGCTTTGCTGCAAAGGGCCTGGTCTGTTTTCGTCATAAACCTTAACTGCTCAAATTCCCTTTCACGCTTACAAGCATTGTGTGCCTAAACTGGACATCAGGTGCATTTTTTTTTTTAGAGTGCAGTTCGTGGAGACAGCAGCAATACGTTGCCAGCAGCCTTTCACAGCATTGCTAGCTTGGTGAAATAGTTTTCTTCTTCATCCTCTTTTTGGATAGCAAAAGTTTTTTTTTCCCAGATGATGGGTGCCATTTTATCCTGCGTAAGCCACCCATTCTGGCTACTCCTAATAGCAGTCATCTCCATGTGTACCTGAAATCTGGTAAGACAAGAAAGTGCATGTTGTTATATGTAGATATTTGGGCATTATTTCAGTAAGTGTGCAATCTATTCTCTTCCTTTCACTGAAGGATCTGATAGGAAAGGCTCAGGTGGTAATACTACACGGACACCAGCTAGCAGCAAATCATCACTACGCACTCAATTTAATCTGCCAGCAATGCAATGAGCTGCGACACCATTCTGATGTCTTGTCTGATGAGATCAAAAGGAAACAGATGAGACTGCAGAAGACCTTGGACCTTCATACCCGCCTTCAGCAGGTAGAGTTCAGAGATGCAGTGTCCTGAGAAGTAGATAGGTAGCTTCTCCATGGGCCTAGCCTCTCCACTTCTTAGCTGGAAGCATCTGAAATTTGCAGCTTTGCTTCAGCAGTTCATGGTAGGAAAGTGTTCCCCAGAAGCTGGAGGAGTGCTTCACCCCTCACTTAGATGGTTAAGTTAGCAAACAGATATCTGCTGGTGCTGTGAATAGTCAGCAGAAAGAGGTGGGCATCTCCAGAGGGCAATTCAGAAGACCAAAGTTCAGCTGCTGCTGTTGGTCATGCTTTCATGCTGCATCTATGTATTGATTTTGAGGTTTTCATATGCAGTGCAATAGAGGTAATGCTTTCAGGTAAACTCCAGCCCTTTTTTCTTAGCGGTTTATTACAATTGAACGTAGCTGACTGTAAAATAAGGTGACAGATTGGTAGATAGGCGCAGCTGCTGTGTGCTAGCATGGAAGTGGAGTCATGTGGCTCCAATGCTCTTTGATATCTTAATCAGCATCAAATAATCATTTAGGGAAGTTCACGCTAATTATGCCAGAAGGCACACGGCTGTGATATGCTTGAGGCCATTAAGAGAAGCAGTGAAGTTTGACCCTGTTCCATCTCACTGTTTCGGGGGACTAGGAAACTTGTTTTTTCCCCTCTGTGTGCTCCACTTCAATATTGCATTAATCTGCGGGGACGGACGATTCCTCGGTAGCTGCTCAGCTGCAGGGCAGTGTCCTCTCCTGGGCTCCTTGTAGTCCTCCTCGGTGCTAGTGGTCGAGCCCATCTGCTGGAGCACACTGATCTTGCAGTCCACGGTCTCCCTTCCCATTCACAGCACTGGAGATCCTCTGTGGTTCTTGGCTGCAGCATCTTCTTGTGCCTGTGCAGACCACAGTGTGCGAGTGCCGACTGAACCCCAGCCTGGCGTTCAGCTATTACCTGTGCGTGTTGAGTATGGAACATAAAATGCAATTTAAAATCCTTTTTTTTTTTTTTTTTTTAAACATGAATGCAATTACTTTGATCATTCCTCGCAGTTCAGGTCTGCACTGAGCCACTCATTTACCTCAAGAAGCCCGCCTGTCTTGTCGTAAACTGTCGTGCCCCCTTCAGCTTTCTGAGTTGGATGAAGAAAGATCTGCTTATCATTTGGTTCAACTGTGCACTAAATAGTGCTTCTGTGTCAGTTATACCACTGGTCTTATCCAGGTATGAGTGGGAGCACAACTTGGCTGCGTATGTTGAGGACCACAGTCATCCTCCAGAAGAAATGTGGCCTTTCTACTTTCTAATCAAAATGCAATAGCTTCTGAGGTCTTAGGAGTACTAATTAGCTCCATGTTGAAAATACAGATCTAGTAAATGATATTCCTGATGGGAACCTTGATTTAGTAGGGGTTCTGCTGATGGTCTCGCTCTCTGTGTTTGCCCCGTGCTGTTACCAGGCTCTGCAGTGCTGTGATGAAGGTGCCTACCTGCTCGCCAACCAGCAGATGGATAAGTGCCAGTCTAAAGAAGGCGCTCAGAAAGCTCTCCAGGACATAGAAAGATTTCTTGAAAGCTCTTCAGCCTACTTAAATTATGATCCCCAAGCCCTACACTATGATTTTGAGTCAGTCTTAACATCTGAACTGAAGGTAAGCAACCCCTCGAGTTCCTTGTTACACAAGTAAAAAGCAAGATCGGACTGTGTTGCAGTCTTGTCAGCTTTATAGTCCTCTGTTTTGGGTCAAAGCGCAAAATGATGGTAGTTATTTGATCACGGGAGTCTTTTTCACTCTCTACAGTGCCAGATACAATCAGTGCAGGTCAAGCTCGAAAACGTTCGAAGCATGTTTGAGAATCGTCAGTCTTGCTTCAAGAAGCTGTTGGATAAACACGTGCGGCCTGTCCAATTAGTAGCCCCTCGGCCAGAAAATCCACCAAGATCAAAATCACCATTATTCTCTCCTAAACATGGTAAAATATTTTAAGTTTATGGTATTTTCAGATGATAATTTTGGTTTAAGGCAGAAAGAATAAGGCTAAGGACAGGTTTGAGAAACCAGCTAAACCTTGCTGGTGGATACAGAATTGTTGTATAACGCTAAATGTGTATGAGATGATTCATTGTCTTTCCCATTCTTGTGTCTACCTTCCCATACCTGTGTGAAGAATGGGGCTGGTTGCTTCGTATTTATTTTCACTTCCTACTCAGTGAAAAAAGACCGCTGTAAGCAGCACATACTTCCAGTTGTGCTTTACTAGCATTCTACTGGGCTGAAAACTGGAGTATTAGTACTACAGGGAAAAAGGGCAAGGTTTATAAATTTATTAGCATGCCTATTCTCTGCAACAGTCTCCATAACTGTCTTGAGCTGGAACTGACATAAAGTTAGACTGATGTTTGCAAAGGAGCGTGGAGAAATGAGGAGCTCAAATCTCATGAGCAGAAATGAGAAGCTGGATGCTTCACTCCCTTTGATTCTTTGAGGATGTCTTCCTTCAATCCCAACTGTGGAATAATTAATGGCCATAAAGGTACAAATTCTGGTTGAACTGGGGTCACTGAATGTTCTGCCTTGATTTTGGTAATGGGATGTGGCACAATGTTAGCTTTAAATGATACCGTTAAAACTTTCATTGTTGGCGGCCCTGTATGTAACAGAATTAAAAAGTATTCCAAAGTAACTCCATGTATTTCAGACCAGGAGCATGCTAAGTTATGTGGGAGTATTAAATTCAGTGATCTGACTGCATAAAGCAATTAAACATTTGGGTTTTAACACAATTTTTTTTTTTTCTGATAAATTAAGGGGTATTGGTTATGGTGAATTGTAGCAGGTGTCATACAAACAGTAAAAGTGGCTCCGGTTTAGGGAGTGACTAATGTAAATAGCCAGGCTAGCGGAGGGATGGGAACGAAGCTAGATGCAGGGAGGGGAATTAAGCTACTCAAGATGCAGGCCAGTGCAGCAAATAAATCCCAAATTTCCTCTTCCCAGGCCGATGCCACCTTCACTAGACCACGTTGCTGTCTGAAACCTTTTCCTCAAACAGGAAAAAGGCTCCGAGTCTTTAGAGTATTGTTCATTTTACCTAGTGTAATTTTACCAGCTTTCTAGAAACAGGAAAGTGTTAAGGAGGAATTATTGACGTAGAGTCGGGGTGAATGGGTGGCCACCTCCAGGGGACGTTGTCAGACCATCATCAATGGGCTGGATTTATTTCATGCCTCTATGGGACGCACGTTCTTCTAGCAAAGGCAGTCAGTCGCCTGCAAAGCACAGGTATCCTCCATTAATCCTCTTCCTGAAAGGGGTGATCAAGTGTGCTGAAATGAGCATAGCCAGCAAGCAGGGAAAGACAAAAGGCTCCTCTTTGGATAGATCGTGCCAAGAGAGCTTTTTAATAAGGCCTCTGTTTGATAGAAAACTTCAAAATGCTGCGGGCCTGCTGGCGTGATGTGCAGTGTCAAAGACGCATGCTGGGCTCCGCCGGGAGTGCTTTGAGATGATGGGTTTTATGGCGTGGATTGAAACCAAACCACCTCTGAGCACGTTACTTTTGTCCCCTTTTTCTTTATTTCTTTTGTTTCTACCCCCTTCTTTTTCTGTCTGAGGACGGATGCGTCTTCTTTCATCTTTGCCCCAGATTTGAAGCCTGTCTGATACATGTGGTTCTAATTTTGAAACTGCTTTTTTGGGGGAAAAAAGACCAAACCTATCCTGTCCTGAGCCATAAAGCGTAGCGAGGCGTGGAAGCGGTACGGCAGGCTGCGGTGGAGCCCGAGTGCCGGAGTACAGTCACTCTTGCAACAAAACACGGAGCACACGGAGCTGCACCTCTCACCTAACTTCCTATCCATGTTCCCTTCCTCCCAGTGGGAATCTCCCAGTAGGACCATGGCAAGTCCTCGTTTCTTTTGGGTCTTCCAGTCTGTGATGGGTGACACCCCACGCACGCCTCCGATCTGCTGCCCAGCACCCAGATCTCTCTCCTTGCCCATTCGGTGTGTTTACAAGGGGAGGTTTAAGGCCCCGTGGGTGTGACAATACGCGATATCTTTATCTTACAGCAGCCCCAGCTGAAGATGGGGTGCCTGCTCTCCACGGGGGTTTGCGTTCCTCTGCATCCATTTTCCTCCCTGCATCTTCTGCTTTGCAAAAGGTGGCTCTTCAGTGCCAGCACTCTTCAAACCCAGCTCCTGTTGCATTCATATGTGCTGCGATACATTTTTGCACCCTAATGGAAAGATACTTCATTAGTCCACTTTTTTTTTTTTTCCCCTCTTTTAATTCTTACTTTGCTGGCCTGATTTTTTCTGTTTATAAATAAGGTGAATATTGCACATCAGAGCATGTTTATTTTTGGTCCATCTCAGAGTCCGGTGCAGCCACTGGGGCTGGAGCCTGGCACCATCACCGAGGCTGGAGCCGGCGTGATGCCTTGCCCCCGCCGAAATGGGGGGCCGTTGGTCCCCTGCCGGTCCCGGCTGCTGGCTCCTCCATCCTCTGCCAGGTCACCTCTGCGTGATGGACCCTGCACAGAGCTGGACAAATTCATTATTGCTGTTCATGTTGGGGGAAAAAACCCTTTTGGTGAAGAATTGTCACATTGACGATTCAGGAATAAGAAGTATTTGAAAGATGTTGGGGAGATGTTGTATTTTTAAGCTTCCAATTTACCTCTGTAACCCAAAGTATTACAACTTGTAATTATTTACTGACAATATCAATAAATTCTTCCAAGGTGGAGAAACAGTTTATACCAGCTGAGCATCTTGCCGTACGTTCATAAAAGGACTTTAAAACAGTATCCCAGGAGGTGATGTTCCTTTTGGTAGTTTATTTGATTTTATTGTTTTCTCTCATTTGCTCAGGCTTCACAGACTTTGTTAGGTTTTGATTACGGTATTCACTTAATGGACATTTTGTTTTTTCTGATTACTTTTTACTTTATGGCCTTTATGACCATCTGTGTGACTTGTGTTATTTGGTATTACTATTGTTGCTTGAGATATCCTTTATTTTGTCAGTTTGCTTGTAGTATTAGCTAACTAATTATTCATTCTTACAACGTATCCCATTTTTCTTTGTGACTTATTAGTTTCTGTCTGAACCATCTCCTTCACTATAGATGTACATTATGTAATTACCTGTTTTTTTTCTTCCCAAGGTGTGGATTTTAATTCCAGTTTGAAATTTTCATTTGATCTCTCTCTCCCTGGGAAGAAAACATCAAGAAAAACTCCAAGTTCTCGCAAGGTAAAAATTATTCATGAAATCTGATGATTTTTATACACTGAAAAACTGCAACCCTTCTAAAAATTGATTGTATTTAGATGTTGGATTTGAAGATTTTTTTCTTTCTTTCTTTAAAAAAAAAAACCAAACCCAAAACCAAAACCTTTCATATCTGTATGGCTTAGTTGGATTAGTCCAGGACTTGAGATCTAGTTTTTCCAAGTCACAGATAGTGATTTCCTCCGTGTTATTCCCTGAACTGGTTCTTCACATAACAGTGTTGTCTATTAGGAAAACTCCCCATCCGTAGATATTTCCCTGGTGGAAACTGTTCTCTGGTTTTTGCAGTAATGAATTATGTTACCAGTATTTTCACATTTTATGTAGCAGAGTAATTTCTGGGAATATTTGGCTACCCAGTATACACTGTGCCCTTTTAAAGTTTTGTGTCACAAAGGATTTCTGAAGAAGAAGTGTGTTTCATCCTTCCCCAAGGAGTTCCCGTGCCGACCTCAGGGGCTGGGCTCGTCCTGCCTCTGCAGTGACCTCCCTGCAGCTCTTCCCAGTGCATCCCATTTCTCTTCCAGATCGAAGTAATGCACGACTATCAGGAAAAACGGAATTCCTTGCAGTATTTTATATCAGACAGCGATGACAACTTAGATGTACTGAAAGGGTAAGCTTTCGCCCTGTTTACTTCACTCAAAACGATGTTTGTTTCTGGCCAGTCCTTGCCCCATCTGTGCGTTCCTCCAGTCTGACCTAGGTGTCACCTCTTGCGCTTTTACCTGGTTCTACCATCCTGGTGTTGGTTGTTCATGAGATCACACTATATTTTGCACTAGTTGAACCACATNGTTGGTTGTTCATGAGATCACACTGTTCATGAGATCACACTGTATTTTGGACTAGTTGAACCACACCGATTACCTGTGGGTTTTTTACAGACATAAAAATAATATACGTCTTTTTTTTTTTTTTCTTCTTTATTTTAGCCACGTCATAAATGAGCTTATAGAAACTGAGAGAGTGTATGTAGAGGAACTCTTCACTGTTTTGACGGTGAGTGACTTCTTCAGATTGCTCGTTACTGTTCCCTGGTGACTTGTACAAAAGGGCACCTGCCACTCTGTCAAACTAAGCAAAAATGTGATGGGACAGGTTTCTCCCAAACTGTCAGATCCCGAGCTAGTCATAAATTTTCAAGTTTTCTCCCTAGCTTTTCTTTGTTGGAGGCATCTGCAGGAACAGTTGGTGTCGGGATGAGCTTTTCATCTAGAATGAGGGAGAAGCCTTCTGTTTGTACACAAAAGCACTGGTAATTAGTTTTATCAGTGCCTGGAAAAATGTACAAAAAGCTGTTATTTTTAACTGTTCCCTAATCTCTTTTACCTTTTGGAGACAAAAGGAAAAAGCTTGTGTTTTATCCTTGGATGGATTCTGTCTCAATACTGTGAAGTTGGTGAACATATAAAGCACATTTCTTTAGAAAAAAGATTATAATTTCTCGTTCTGCCATTTTAGACACTTCTACTTTATTCCGAAATAACTCTTGCTGATGGCAAAACCAAGTTGGCTGTTAAATAGCTCTCCCCCCTTGCATTTCTCTTCCCCAAGAGCCAACAGGATATAAATCTGTTGAACTGCAGGTGGTTACATGTAAATGCCCTGCACTCATTGGTTTGCTTTGGTTTTTTTTTTTTTTTTTTGTTAAACCGCACTTTATATGATAAAGCAGTTGGCAGGTACGCATATTTATTGCAGTGCATATCAAGTCTAGATAAAGAAAAAGGGACAGATAGACTTAAGGTTTCTGAAAATAGTATTTGCTCTAAAGTGGGAAGCCTGCTTGTGGTGGTTAAATATAAGTGACTAATTTTCCAGATACTTATCTTCTACTGCATCCTTAATCAACTACAAAATGCCTGCTTAGTATCAGGAATACTGATTCCAACCCTAGTGAGTGTGAGAGATTAATTTAGAAAGCCAAAGAAGATATGCTGCGCATACATATGTGAATACATTTTTGCAAACATTTTTGCTACTCGTGTTAAAAGGGCCTCAGTTCTGTGCGATGCTTGGTGACCGGCGTGGCCAGCTTGAGCTGTGGCTAATGGCCTTCTCGATGTCATCTTTGCGGCGACGGTCCTGACCCCTGGCTGTGCCTTCTCCCTACCCTACAGTTAGGATGTTCACCACATCTGGTGAATGTTTTCGCGTTGGTGCGGTGATGTGATTTTACTGAGGGCAGCTTTGCATTGTTTCTTAGTTGTACCCAACAATTTGTAGCGCAGTGATGTTCCTTCCAGCTCCTCCCTGCTCGGGAGGCTGTGATTTCAAGATGCAAGTAGAACCACAGACAGAAATCCTGAGGCATCGAGGAGAGCAAGAATCTGGTGCTCAGCGTGTCTCATACAAGAGCAAAAAGCCCATTGATTTTGGTATTTGATCTCAAGCTGTCTCTGCTTTGCAACAAGTCACGTCGTGCACCGGTTCCCGTGAGGTTGTGTGTAACTGCATACCCCATACAAACGCGTCGTCGCTCCCGTGTCCCATGGTGATAGCAGCAGTTGCGGTTTACCAGGACAAGTTTTCCTCTGGGACCTGTCCCACAGTCAGACCATAGCGAAGAGAAAGTGGCTGCAATTTGCCTTTGGTGAATAGAGAGTATGTCCGCAGCGCTGGCCAACCCCACTGGAGCCGTCCCAAGTCCCTGCTGGACCACAGCCCCCACGTGCCCAGGGACTGAGAGACAGGGGTTTAGAGACAAAAATAGGGAAATAAAAGAGATGTTGCACTTTGAAACAAAGCAGATTGTGTTGAAAGTCAGTTCGCATCCCTTTTTCACCTGCCTTTGAGGATATGCCAAGCCAAGGCCTCACCAACTGAGTGATGAACCCTTTTGCATCTTGCAGGGCTACAGAGCTGAGATGGATAACCCCGCCATGCTCATCCTCGTGCCTCCCGTGCTGAAGAACAGGAAGGACGTCCTCTTCGGAAATATGCCCGAGATATATGACTTCCACAACAAGTACGATGCTGGCTCTATTTCCTATAGCGATTAAATACCCCAGCCGTACCTTGCTCACCGCTGCATTTTGTCTCTTCCCCTGTCTCTTGCAGAATTTTCCTGCACAGTCTGGAAAGCTGCCTGGGAGCACCCGAGAGAGTGGGATTCTGTTTCCTAGACAGGGTGGGTGACTCATTTTCACACATAAAGCAGACTTTAAGGCCAATGTTTCTCCTGGTTTGTCGCACTCTGCAACATCTCAGTTATGTCAGTTGAGTAAGATGCTTCTGATAGGCAATACCAAGAGCAAGGCTGGGATTGTAGGTGTGTGCCCAGCAGCAGATGGGGGAAAGCAGCCGACATGACTACACCGTGGTCTGCCGTGATTCCCAGCAGTGGTTCTTTTACCCAAACTCTGTGACTTTTAGATATTAAGGTTGGAAGCAGAGATAAATGCAAATTTACACTTTGGGTGTTCATCTTATTTGGCTGCCCAGCAGGTTTGCGTGCACACGTGTGACTTGCTTTTCGGCTTCCCTTACAGCGGGAGGATTTCCAGATGTATGAGAAATACTGCCAGAACAAGCCCCGGTCGGAGTCTCTGTGGAGGCAGTGCTCCGAAAGCACCTTCTTCCAGGTGAGCTCCTTGTTCCCACCAAGGCAGGCATCGTCCTGCGACACTCGCTTGTCCTAAACACCCTCCGCAGCACCCCAGTGATTTTGTAGCATATTCTGTATACGGTTGCATGGAAGCCTCACAAAAACAGCAGCTGGATTTTCTTGTACACAAGGAGTTTAAGGAAGATCCATTCCCTATATTATTTTATGTGGTTTTATAAAATTTCTTTAGTTATAGGCGCCATATGACATTTTTACATGAAATCTTTGAAGTCATCAAACTGTATTAGTCATGCTGTTGGAATAACTACTTACAGTTGATGCAGAACTTAATCTGGATTCTTTGTTCCAGGAATGCCAAAGAAAATTAGAGCACAAACTTGGGCTGGATTCCTATTTGCTTAAACCAGTGCAGCGCCTGACAAAATACCAATTACTTCTGAAGGTATTTCATATTCTGCTATGAAAGGACACTGGGAGATAGACTTATTTCTGTTTTATTTTTTCAATTAAAGGTTACCTGTAAATCAGCACCAAGCCTTAGATTACATATTGCTTATCTCTGCCCTCTGTAAAGACTTTCAGTGAGGATGAAAATTCACGTACCTGAAAAAGGAACAAGTGCTTTTAACAAGACATTTTTAGGGGGAAAAAGACTGAATGTGTTTAGAGATGCAAAATGACACAAGCACTTCTAAGAAAACTGAACCAGAAATGATTATATGGGTATGATAAATGAAATACAACTTATTGATGCATCTCTTCTTCTCCTTCAGTTGTTATAGTGACTGTAATTTTTAATCCATTTGTCCTCGTGTCCCCCTTCTGAGGCAGGGCACTGCTGTTATTCCCATTTTACAGAGTGTGAACAACAGTGGGGTGGTGGCTTCTGAACCCACCTTCCAGTGTCTTGAATCAGGGATGAGTACACAAGAAGCTTAAGTGGACAGAGGAGATCTGAAATGAAAGTGATTTTATATCAGTGGTATAATTCCCAAGTCTGTCTTCTGCTTAGTGCCTCGCAGGCTCTGGATTTTATAAAAACTGTTCCTTGTGTCTGCTAGTCTGAAGACAATCATCTGCTGCAGCCTCATTTGAAGGCATGTATGACGTATTGGCAGCTGATGGAAAACCTGAGCCTTATTTCCCGCTCCTTACAAGGAGAACAACACAACACAAAACTCAGATGAGCCTGATGCCCCTCTATAACCTGACACCATCCTTAAGGAAAACCAGAAAAAATGGGCCATGCTTCAGTGATCTGTTCCACACCCCATACTGACGATGGTTTAGACTGAGTCTTTTTTCCGGTGATGTATCAAAAAAGAAACTCAGGCAGTGTAGGTTGCTCTCAGGCATTGAAACTTTGGGCGAGATGGAAAACTCTGTTTTGTTCAAGTGCAAACACGTGCTCTTGCATTTCTATTTTCAGGAGTTGCTAAAGTACAGCACGAGCTGTGATGGAGTTCAGGAACTTCAAGAAGCTCTGGTTGCAATGTTGGATTTGCTAAAGTCAGTCAATGACTCTATGCATCAGATTTCAATAACAGGATATGATGTGAGTAGATTTGGGTAATGAGAGACCTTGCACAAGGCCGGATGATGCATTAGGAATGGATAGTGTCCCAGAATGTATGAGCTAAAAACTATACTAGAACAGCTACAAAATGAATGGGGTCAGGAAGCTCTTACAGGTGACAATCTTCCATCCAATCTCAGGATTTTGGAAAATATCCTCATCCAAAGGACGTATCCAAAGTCACATAGTGCCCACACTTGCCACCTTGTGGTTCTCGAGAGTATTTTCCAGCATGCACCTTAGTTCTCTCACGGCTCACCTTATAAGTCACCTGGGGTGTCCTCATGGCATTTTTCATTCAACATTTAACTAAATACTCTCTGAGGCTGATTCTGATCCCTGCCCATTGAAGCGGTTGTTTTTCCTAGGGTTTCAGGGAAGGGTGAGGAGATGGCTTTCTAAGCTGCTGGTCCCAGTCCTGGCCTCCTTGAGAAGTCCATCCTCCAAGACCTCATTTTGGGTTCAAATCTCGTCTACCCTCTCCCACTGAAGTGGCCAGAGTCCTTGACCTGGGCTCCTGTAGGAGCTGGAGAGTTTCCCTGTCGTCCTAGTTCTTCCAGTTACTGACTTGTATCCCTTCACATGGACTAGCTGCAGCCTTGTGTCCGAGACCTCTGCTTCCCTGCTGGCACCATGCTGTCGCTCCCAAAAGATCATCTGATCCTTCCAGGAAGACCTATTCTTAGAGGGACGTGCCTTGGAACAGGGCTGGCTCCATTGTCTGTCATTGTTTGGACGGTCCTCCTACATTTTAATTGGTGTCCTTTCTTTCTTTTTTTATTTGTGGTACGCTCACCAGGGTGACCTGAGCGAACTGGGGAAAGTATTGATGCAAGGATCTTTCAGCGTTTGGACCGGACACCGAAAAGGTCCCACAAAAATGAAGGATCTTGCCAGGTTCAAGCCAATGCAGAGGCATCTGTTCCTGTACGAGAAAGCCTTGGTCTTCTGCAAGAAGCGAGAGGAGCATGGAGATGGATATGACAAAACCTCGTCTTACAGTTTTAAGCATTTTTTGAAAGTAAGAACCTTTTAGTTGGGGCCATTGCCATATATAGTGTAAACCATGAACTCTGCAGACCCAGAGAGTATTTTTCCTCTAACACAGTGGCTTGTTTTCCACTCTTAAGGGTTGTAATGCTCCATATGAAAGAGCCATGCCCATGAAAGGCTGTTGGTTGCAATAAGCTGTGAGGACTCCCGTAGCTGAAGCAGCAACTGGGAGAGCCCATGGACTCAGTGTCATGTGTGTGACGTCATCTGCCAGGGAAACAGTGCTGTGGGCAAGTCCCAGGGATGAGAACATGCCTTCCCCCCTACGCTAATCTGCTTTGCAAGAGCAGGGGTGAGGGCATGAAGCTGGGGAGGCCCTTTGCATCTTCCCCAGCCCACCCAGGAGAGCAGTGGGACTTCCCTGGTTCCCAGGGAGGCCCTTTGGGCTAGGGTCTGTCCCGTTCACAGCCTGGAGCAGCCTGGCTGCTCCTGAGCCCTGTTTCCCAGCCAGGAGGATGCGGAGATAACTCTTCATCCTCTCTCATTGACCTTCTCCTTTAGCAGGCTCTAACTGCGCCTAAAAGTGCAATTATCAGAGGAAAAGAGTAGCCTATGGCAAGCTATGAGGGACATAAACAACTGTCCCAAGACTATAAACACCAACTATTATCAATAAAAATCCCAAACTGCTCCTCTAAAAGAGACCTTCTGGCAGACTGCATGTGATGAGCACTTTTAACATCAGCCTTTTGTCTCAGTGCTCTGCCTTGTATTTCGTGATAAATGAAACCTCACTCTGGGTATATCTTAGAATGGAAAAAAAAAAAAGGGCGGGGGGGGGGCTTGGAGGCAGAGCCTTGTAAAAATAAAAAAAAAAAAAAAAAGGGGGGGGGGGGACGGGACTTGGAGGCAGAGCCTTTGGGCCAAGGTGCTGCAGGTCCCTAATCTCAGCTGGGTCTGGGGTGGGAGATGCCACAAGGAGTCAAAAAGACATGCAATAGTAGATAAGTCTGTTCAGCTCCAGTGCACGTTACAAATTGTGTATTAAAAGCAAATCCCAGGCCATATGTTTAGGTACTTAAATGTTTTTCCCAAATAGCATCATTTTCTTTCTGGAGAGCTTGTTTTCCCTGTAGTACTTGTTTTACCATACGTGCTTTTGAAAGAACTGAAGAGGTGGCACAGGGAAAGCCTGCTCGGAGGAGAAAATCCTGCTCAGAGGAGAAAATCCTGCACTCAGGAGTCCAGGCAATGTGGCCAGGGGTTTTCTTTGCCTTGAAAGGGCTCATTTTCCAGTTGTTTGCATTGGCACACTGGGAGGTTGGGGTTAGAGAATCCATGGATGCTGCAGGATTGCATCCATTTTCAGAATTGCTGTTCTGAGGGTGAAATCATATTTCTGGAGCTTGATGTTTGTTTGATTCATGATAGTATCAGGAAACTATTTTTCTTTGCAAGAATGTTTTCCGGGGATTCAGAATTAAGGCAAGCTCTTGGGTAGTAGCTGTGTAACTGGACATGTGTAAAACAAACAAAAGCACCACTCAGGATAATATTTTACACACTACGTAAAATATCCAATGGCAAATACCTCTTCAGCTGAGATCCAGTAACTGAGAGGGTGCAGGTTCGTAACTCACTGCGATGCCAAGTAAATCAGTCTGCCGCGTACCGCTGTGGAAGGCGATGCAGATGAACGCCATCCCAGAGTTTTACACTAACCCACCCGGGTCTGCATTGCAGGGAAGCGATAGACAGTAAATCCTGGGCAGGGGGAGGAAATAGAATTTCAAAATCCACTGACATGAATGAACAGACCTTAAATATGTCTATGCCTGGCATTTTTCTTTGCATCTTCATAGTAGATCATCTAAAATTTCTAATATCTTGATGTCTGGGCAGTTTTGTAGGAGCTTCTGTATAAATTGCCATGCCAGAGGAGATGCCCAGAACTGGAAATTGCAGAATATGGATAAGGTGCTCTCCAGGCTGCCCTTTCAATGTCTTTCATAAATTTTTTTTAAGGTTTTCATAAAATTCAGAATGGAACCTGATCTGCCTTTCTAAGGCTTTATGGCACTATATTGCACAGGATAAAATAATTTCAAAAAAACAACTACTTAAAAAATCTTAAAATAAAATAAAACTAGGAAATACTGACTGCTGTTCAGCGATGGGCTTTTCTGCATCTGGAGGCAAACACTTTCTCAAAAGTTATAAAGGCTCTGCTGTGCATACCAGTGAAGAAAGGAGGGAAGCTAATTAGCAGTTTGCTTCCTATTTCCTGAGGCTGTTCCTAGTCACTGAAAATGGGTGTCAACATTTGGAAAAGTAACTAGGAGCAGAAAGTTTGCCTAGGTGACCCAATCTGTAAATCGACGTAGTCTTTTAGACCAGAAGCTCTGGGGATGCACATATTAACAAATGTTAAACATTGCTGTTCTTGGTCTCTAATCGTAGTTTGAGCTACTGATTCAGTTGGGTCATGTTGTGCAGCTCTTGAATTCTTTTGGCCTTTGGAATTTCCATCCAACTTATCAAAAGCGGTCTGTGATAACGGGTACCAAGGTACAGCAGCATTCAGCCATGTCTAGCTTGAAGTCTCCTGAAAGCCAGGTTTATGGTAGCTCAGGATGTATATCCAAAAATTAGCCCTTCTTTTGGAAACCTTGGGATGATGTCTCAACTACGGGGATGGTCAGGGATCAAAAGACATTGAACTGAAATTCTTAAAGGAACTGAGGGCTTCACAAAGATTGTTGAAAGAATGAAACGCAGAATTCAGCGAGTGAATAAAGAATCGTATGGCAGAAATAGCATTTGTAGAAAAATAACGTGCCATGCATTTATAAAGCCTCATATGCCTCATCTGAGAAATTTCATGCCGGAAGAGGTATGAGATGACTTTTCACTTAGTTCCACTGATTTCCAAATGAAAAGTCCCCTAAGGTCCATTGATTGGTTTCAGAAAGTTTTTTCAAATACAACAAGCTGGCGGAAAGTCAGGGGGGATAAGTTAGATAATGACTTTCCGTTGCTATTGAAATTAAAGTTGATGAGATGTGTTAAATTGGGTGAAAGCAGGTTTGTTTAACATGCTGCAAAACGTCTGGAATCCTAGGGAAGAGGGAGAGATTTGTAGTATGTTTAATTTTTTGCTTCTTTTGCAGATGAACGCTGTTGGGATAACTGAGAATGTGAAAGGAGATCATCGGAAATTCGAAATCTGGTATAGTGGGCGAGAAGAGGTCTATGTCGTGCAGGTTTGTAGCTTCAAAAATCTGGATATTTGTACATCCTCGTAACAGTGTAAGGAAGTGTCTCCCATTGATCTTTATGGGATTATCAGACGTTTAACTTGCATTTCTCCTTGCATTTCTTCTTCCTCTTTGCCCGTGTCAGCCTTCCCAGAGCTGTCCCCGTGGCTGATCCTTGGTGTCTAGTCCAGAACTCTAAAAGTCATCTTCAAGTGGAGACAGAATTGCTCCTTGGAAATAGAGCCTTTTATTTCAGATGAAATCTCAAATAGACCAGTAGTTGGAAAAAAAAGGATTTTACTGTGCTTAGTAGCTTATGCGAATTGCACCGGGAAATGGGCCTCGTGCTTTAACGGGCACGGGCCACGTGTGCTCCTCCGCAATTAGATGTCAGCACCGCTCCCAGAGTGAAGGCTTGGCTTTCGTCCTGCTATTCCCAGGAGTCTGTCGACTCACCTACAAAGTAGTAGCCTGATTGACTTGATTTCTTCCTGATTTTTTTTTTTCCCTTTTATAGCATTTTGAATAGAAATTTATGGAGGTGAAATGTTTGCCTAATGGGCTGTTCACAGGAAAACCCGTTGTGAAAATATTGTTGATTGATTATTTTTTTTTTAATTAGTCTTCTGCCTAGCTCTTCTTCTCCATGTTATAACACAGTAGCCAACTTAGATTCATAAAGGAGATGTATGTAGCCAAGTGTACATGTATTCAGAAGGCAGATTCGGCCCTTTAGGCACTTTGTAAAAGAGATAAGATCCATGCACATGTGTGCTTCTGCCTGCATTCCTTGCATTGTAGTGATGGCTCCACAATTTCCACTGTGTTTTGCCTGGATGTAGTGGGCATCATCAATTTTAAAAGATCAAGAACGTTTACAATTTAGTGGTGGCTTTGGATAAAAGGGAAACTTTTATTCATACATTACAATGGATGATTCTTAATTCAGAATTCAGACAGTTTTCTCTTCTTCCAGGCCCAAACGGTAGATCTGAAGATGGCATGGTTGAATGAAATAAGAAAAATTTTGTTCAAGCAGCAGGAGCTTATAAAAGGTACATTTGACCAATTTCTCTGTGGCATTCACTCTGCAGCAGAACCTTTCCTATTTTCACATTGCTAATCTTCAAATCCACTAATTCTCACCAGAGAATTGATTTTTCAGGAGAAGCCTAGTAGCAAAATACTGGAGTGAGGTCTTACATTACAGGGAAATAACATAACTTAGAGCAGTAAAGGCCAGGTGCTTATGTGAAAATGAATTACAAAGTACATTTTTTTTGTCATTACCTTGGGGATTATCTCACATTTGTTATCAGAGGCTTAATTCAACAAGATACATAGCAGATGCCTAGTTTTAAGCATATTATAGTCTTCAGTGGCACGCTCACTATTGGATTTGTACTCACATACCATCTTAATCATAACCAAGTCTGGGCTTTGCAAGAGTCCCCAGGTCTGTTTTCCTCCGAACAGAAATCATTAGGGTTGTACAGAAGGTCTAACTTTTAAAATAATGCTTCAAGTGTGGCGGTTACTAATAAAAAAATGGATTTTAAGCTGGTGTTTGACCTCCCTGCAGTGGAGAAGCAGCAGCCCAGCTCGTGCACGGACCAGCTCCCGCTCTCCTCCCAGCTGAGTGATGGGTGAGTCCCAGGAGCCGGACCGGGGGCTCTCTCTGGTACCCTCCCATTGCTGGGCACCCAGCGCCTTCTGGCCGTATCCTGGCTCTGCGCTATTCCCCCCACTCCATTTCTGTCCGAGACCTCTGGGTAGGTGGCAGGAGGGACGTGTTGCCGTTTGTCGGCGGTGGTCTGGGGACAAGGTCTGTGAGGGGCACCATCCACCATTGAGTTGCTCCCCTGGCAGCACAGCCTGAGCTGCAGCTGCTCTGCAAATGGAGACATGGATTAAAGACGGTGCTTAAATTCAGGGGAAGAAATACTCTAGCACCTTTATTTCCCCTTCCAAAAAATTAAAACCAGGCACCGAAGTCCTTACCCTCTGTAGAAACATACATTAAAAAGTACCATTATTATTTCTGACCCTGTTCTATAAAACCTTGTGGAGTTTGCTTTTGTTCATAGAGTAAAACTAAGTCGGATTTCTTTTTTTCTTTTTTTTCTAATCATTCAGAAAGCAGCAGAGAGCCTCCATAAGCTCAGAAGAGAACGACTCGGAGCGCACCAGTCCGGTGATGCTGGACAGTGGGCTCCAGTCCCCCCAGAACAAGCCCCACAGAAGTACGGACCCTTCCCCTTCCTTCAGGTCGTGCTTTGCGGGTGCTGGGGTACCCCCAACCTGAGCTGCATGCTGTCTTGCAGGCTGGCCGGGAATGTCACAGTCCCTGGAAATCTGCGAGGGGCTGGAGGAGTGGTCGGGTAACCAGTACCTCTCCAACTGCTCCGACACCGAGGAGGAGGACGGGAACCAGCTGGTTAGTACAGAGATGTGGTAGTCCAAAGGCTTGGGGTGCTGCTGGTTTGGGTCATCTCGCTTTGTTGTGCTTCGCTGGATAATGGATGTATCTTGTCCATGTCTCTCAGATTTCCCATATCTCAGTTTTGGGGAACGAGGAGATGTCTCAGTCACGGTTTCTTGAAATAGTTTTAATTAAGGTAGCTGATAGGGCTCTGTCACATTCCCTGTGGCAGCCAGAAATAACAGCTGTGTGATGTGAAATGCAGCTAAATAAGATATTTTTTTCTTACTACCACAGTCTCCAGGAAAATACAAAGCCCTTGCAGACTGCAAGAGGAGAGGATCGGAGGACCTGCTGGTGAAAAACGGGGACGAAATTCAGCTTTTGCATGAAGATGGTGAGGGCCAGTGGTAGGTATTTCAAGATTACCTTACCTTATCTCTAAGAGCCTGCAAGGCAGTCCCATGCAACCTCGTTTGCCTGCTGATACACTCGCAGCTTCTGATTTAGACCATTCCAGAAAGCTGGAGAATTCATTCCCTTGCCAAGACCAGAGGCCGCATGCACTGGTTTGGCCTGGGAAAACAGGTCAGGACTTCCCTTGCTGTGGGTGTCTGGGCAAGCCGTGTTTTACCGACATCTTTGCAGCCCCTCTTGCCGTGCTCTTCCCACTTCAGACGATGCTTCAAGTGAGAGCTCTTTGCCCACCCCAGCTCAGCTGTTGGCTTTGTTCCTCTGGGCTTATTAATAGCAGTAGAGGGTAATTGTGAGACATTTTCCTCCCTCAAACAGCTGTACGAGTGTAACTGGTTAATGGCCGCATCTTTCTGTTGTATTTAAAGCTGTGGCTCACAAGATAACACTTCACAGCTGGCTCTCCCCTTATGGCTGGGAGCATTGCCTGGGAAATGGCCATACCCAGCCTCCTGCCTGTTGAACCATTAGTCGCCTTGTCTCGGAGGGCAGTGTGCTCTCTTCTGATTTTTGCAGCAATTTGGCTGAGATTTCCTGGCTGTCTTTCCTTTCCAGGTTGATTTCTGACTAGCTCTCGTCAGCCAGCCTGGGGTCTCAGTAGGAGAGAGCACAGCGTGCTGATGCCTTCTTCGGGATGTGGGAAGGGTGATATTAGCAGGGACCTGAATCAGATTTGTGCAGGCACTAGCCCCCAAATGCCCAGACACAAATGCCCCATGGAGGATTCCTGGCCAACATCTACAGCCCTTGCATTTCAAGGGAAATTCAGTTTGTTGCTAGCAAAAGCAAGATGTAAAGCATCTCAGTTTTGCTGAATGCTCACCACCTCTCACGGCCGTTTTGGCCAGTGGCAGGCAAAGATTTCTGACATCAAACTTTTTTTTTTTGTTAGCGCAGGTTTCACTGCATGAGTGAGACAGAGAAATGTCATTTCTGAGCATGAGTATTTCCAGCTGCCTATGTCTTGGCTTGAATTTACTTATAGTACCCTGACTAAATTAATCCTTTCAGTCTAGCTTTGTAGCAGAAGACTGAGGAAATTAATTGCCCTTGGCTCCATCAGTAGTCAATGGAGGGAAGCTGGGATCTCTGGAGGTCTCAGGCAGGGTAACTCGTGCTCTGAAGAGTCCTGTTCCACTCCATTGATTAAAGAGGGGCCCAAGGCAACTGTGCTCCTGATTTGGGTTTTTTAGTGAAGTTCCTAAATTTAGGAGGGAAGAATCCTTTAAATGCATGCCCGGCTCCTGTTAGAATGCTTCCTTGGCTTGAACAAATTGTTGGTTGCAGTGGTAGCTGCGTAGAGTGTGCCCACATCAGACTGCTCCTGGCTTGGTTTGTTTCTTTTACTAATACCGTTGTCGTTCAAAGGTTGGTGAAAAACCTAAACAGAAGAAAAGAAGGCTGGATCCCTGTCCACAGTCTGCAGATAGTAGTTGGTGACTGCAGATTTCGGAATGCCAAAGTCGCAGGTATCATATAGCACGGCTAGCAGAAATAGCTCATAGCTCCAATCAGGTCTTTTAAGCCATTTGCATTACACTTGGTGTACTAAATCTGGCTGTGTATGCCTCTGCAGGAAAAAAAAAAAAAAAAAAAAAA
>VXBL01001158.1:310665-392672 GCA_013400195.1 Aramus guarauna | reverse complement strand
TTTTTTTTTGTTTGTTAACACCTTAAGACATTTCTGTGACTTTAGGCACTAGTAAATTAAAACCAAGCATTTAAAAATGTAGATTTCTTTGCAAGAGCACTGGGTAGAAGATTGGGGAGAAGAGACGGAGTCTGATCAGGGATTCCCGTGACTGTTTTGCCTCCTCGCTGCTGTAGCTCAAACCCCGTGTGACTAGGAGGTACCTAGGCAAAATCTCCTCCTGCTGCAAAAGACGTCGTGGCCTGACCCCGGCACTCTGAAGGCAATACTTCATTTCTGCAGCCTCACTCTTCCCCTCGCTGCTGCCTGCTTGTTAGTCCATCGTTAGCACAAAGTTTACAAACAGGTTTCGGCAGAAAGCCTCTAGTCTCAAAAATCCCATTTCTCATTTTCTAGCTGTAAATGTACATAGAAATAGATAGGGAAGCGTAACAGATGACACAAGAAAATGCCTTAAGAGCAGCCTGTCGCCCTTGCCGTGTATGCAGCGTCATTGCTCACGTGTTGCCTCATCACCATGCCGTCCACTGGAAACGGGAGACCAGGGTTTGCGATGCAAGCAGCTCAGGGAACCCACCTAGATTTAGTCCCTTTAAAAAAGAAAAAGAATACACCAGTTATGACCATATGAAACAAATTTTGTGAGTAGATTTCTTTTTAAATACTTGCTTTTTGTCAAAAGCTATTGTTTTGATGAATACGAAGGAAGCCGCCTGAAAGGCTTAAAATCCCAGTCAGCTCTTGATGGTTTTCTGGTATTTTTCAGTGAAGTCCTTCCTATACAGGAAGGTATTTTTTTTATCCTCTTTGTTGCAGGGCAGTTAAATTTCAGAGGTTGGAGGTTTGCTGACTTTACATAAGGGGCAGCTTGCAGTGGGCGAGCAGCACAGCTGAGAGGGTTCCCCTTGGCGTGCTCCCACCCTGGAGCACCATGTGTTGTTTTTTGGGGAAGTCTGGTTATCACATCTCACCGGGTCCTGGACCACAGCCTGTGCAGGAGGTTTCTCCAGCCATAAATGCCTCCTAAAAATAGGGTGCCAGCAAACTTAGAACACCCCTTTGCTTTGTCAGTGGTCATATCCCCCAAAAACAGAGACTCCCAGCTCCAGGCTGGCTTACAAAGTTGCTGAGTACAAACTAAGGAGAGTTTCACAAGATGAAACCACAGAAAGCTCCTCCTGGAAGTCTCACACCACCGCCCAGGTGCTTTGCAGTCGCGTTGCCAGAGTCTAGTGGCAGCACTGAGGCTCTGTTTTCCCCGTTAAGATTAACTCTTCTCTCTCGCTGTTGCAGATCATGTGTGCAGTCTCTAGGCATGATTCTAATTTTACATGCACTCCGGGCAATGTCGTAGGATGATGTAGGATGTTTTCTTGCCGTTTCCTAGAGCTATTCCTAGAACTCTTCAGTGATGTGTCTTTATAGCCATAATGTACTTGCACTCTGAAGACTGATTTTCAAACAGTACCTTTGCATTTAGCAATTCTCTGTGGACTGGTGATTTTATGCTGCAGGTGACTTGATAGCACTGACTGCTCTGGGACGTGGTCTGGATTGGGCTCGGTTTTCTGCTTCTTCAGAAGATGGAGCTCTTGCTCCAGTATAGCAGAGGGAGAATTAGGCGGCCAAACTGGTAGAGCAAAGTAAAGGGTAGGAGGGAGCACCGTAACCCTCACATGTTCGTAGCTGCCTGTGCCGAAACGCTGTTTTGCATGTAAACAGGGTAAACCTGAAACGTGCTGTGGGGTCCCCAAGAGCTTAGAGCGTGCTGAAGTGGCTGGGGAAGGGCAGTCCTGGCTCTTTGTGGGGGTAGTGCCGCTGGTATTGCTGGTCCCCACAATAAATAAAAATACATCTCAAATCACAAAATTTCATAACCAGACTTCATACAAATCTGGGATTTGTTTCAGGGTTTTTTGTTTTTCAGTGCAAAGCCTTTAGCTGAATAGATGAAATGGTTCCCTTACCTTAACGGGGTTTTTTTTTCTTAGATTTACACTGTGGCCCTAACAAAACCCCTCCCTCACCCAGCATGGCTGATACCTGCATGCTTCCGAGCTGTTCTTCTCCCCTCCTCCTAATTATTCCAGTACAAATAATAATGAAGTTACAGGGAACATTTTGCTGCCCATTTGAAGTTACCAGATATATATTTGGCCATCGCCAGCTTTGCAAATCCACCATCCTCCTGTGTCCGGCCTCTGAGGGAGAGCCGATGTGCAAAGCTGAGCTTGTAACACCCAAATGAACCCACAGATGATTTTTCTTCATTTCCTCACGTGGTTGCATAGATGATTTTCCTTATAGATGGGTGGTTACTATTGGCAATGCCACATAACTGTTGATAAAGCAAGATTTTTGGTCTGTATCTTTTGTGCAGGTGTGGGGGGGGAAACCTTATTAAACTTTTTGTAAGTCTTGGCCTGGATATAAGTCGGGAGGCTTTTTGGGAGGAAGATGGCTGGCTTGGAGGTGATTTTGAAAATCAGTTTTGCTTCTGGTGTGCCTCTAGTTACAATTTCTGAGATTAGTTCTTGCTGCTTTCTTCTGAATAGACTTACTCTGTCTCCTGTGCAAATCCATGGTGGATTTTTTGTGTGTGTGTGCCATAGGAATAGTTTTGTATCGCAGGGGATAATGCACAGATCTCAAAATAGAAAAGATTTGGAGAGAACTCTGCTCAGAAAAAGCAGTATTCAGAAAATAGCTACTGCTGAGATTTACCTGTGTGTTGCTAGTTGAAGCAATGCCTTGCTAAAGCGGTCAGGCATCGCCTGGTCAACTGACCTGGCTGTTACGTGAATTAACAAGGAGATACAAGATTCTCTCTTCATTTCCCTTGTGCAAGACGCACATCTCGGGGAAAGGGAAGGCTGCAGCGTTACAATCCCAACTCCTCTTCCACAGTCGGGCAGGAGGCGAAACATTTCTGCAAGTCTCCTGGTTGCTAACGTGCCAAAGATCATGATTTACAGCACTGGCAGCGTCTGTGTCAGTGAGGGAAAAGGCATCAGGCCACTTCGTGGGAAACGGAGAGCGGGGACAGCAGAAATGAGGTCCTTGCCATAACCCAGAGTAGATGTATGACTCGATTTTGCTTCAGTGACACAGTGCTCGTGTCTAGCA
The DNA here is from genome assembly GCA_013400195.1 of Aramus guarauna. Classification (NCBI taxonomy): domain Eukaryota; kingdom Metazoa; phylum Chordata; class Aves; order Gruiformes; family Aramidae; genus Aramus; species Aramus guarauna. Next base: position 389,546 of record VXBL01001158.1, on the reverse strand, counting down.
GCACCGCAGCCTCCCATCTCATCGAGGTTAAGCTCTGTCCCTGCTCTTCTTTTCTCTCAGCAGCGGTAAACAGATGCAAGCAAAAGGAAACATGTTGTTTGCTCCCAGATTTTTCACGTCAGAGCAAAATGGGGCCACAGAATTTTCAGCTTTTTTCACCTGACCTTTAACAGCTGGGCAGAGAGAAGGGCGAGTGTCCCGTTTCCACTTGCTGCGTGGAGGTTGTGTGAGACTGATTCCTTTTAGAGAGAGCATGAAATAGAGCAGCCTGAATAAAAAAAGGCATTCAACTGAAAAATGGAAGCACTGATAAAAGCCTTTACTTATTAGATTATATATATAAAAGGAATATTGCTACAACTTTCAAGTTCTTTCAGACAGCAGAGAAGTTTTATGGCAGAATTTGACTTGAGCCCAAAGGCAGGGAGCGTTGGGAGCAGGCGTGGAAGGATGCTCTGTGCCAGGGCAGGCACCCACACCCGCTCGGTTTAAGGAGGACACAGGCTCCCGTTCTACACACCAAACCCTCTCCTAGTTCATTTTAACACCCCACTTGCCAAATAATCTCTTCCAAGCCTTAAGGGGATCCCCTGTGTGTGCTCCTCATGCAATAAAGCTGAGCAAAGGTTTCTCCCGCTGGTAGTGCCCGCAGGACCGAGCTTGCGTGTCCTCTGCTCCTGCTGGCCAGGGCGGTGGGGATTGTCCTCTCGACTGCGGTGAGCTTGAGGCAACCCTTTACGTAGCTCCCTCGGCCACGTGGCTTGACTTTTTGCCTGATAAGAGTATCGTACGTGACTGAGCTCTTGCAGGCTGGCATAAGCATGTTAGCTGAAACGCGCAAGTTTTGTCAGTGTTGCAGTTAAAATGCCACTTGTAGTTCTGCAGATGCAGCACAGCTGCTTGCACTGTTACTCATGCACTTTAACGACTGCAGCCACAGGCTTTTGTATTTATGCAGAGTCCCTACAAGGTGATGTTGATTTTTATTTCTTTTTGGCCTTTGAAACGTAAAGCAGGGTCTCGTTGTACAACCTACAATGCCAGCCAGCTTCACAGAACAGCTATTTTGTAATGCTGTAGAAAAACCATTTTGAGCCTGACAAAATAAGGAGCTAGAGAAGATACCGGCTGGCTGCGCTGTGATAATCAAGTGATAGATGATGGAAAGGAGTCAAACGCTGTGGTCCTGCCTTAGACAAGGCTCTCACTGAAGCTAGTGGGAGTTCAGCTTTAGGGAGAACTGCAGGAGTGCACTTATTTTTATTTTTTTTTTAATGTTATATGAATGTTACGTGATTACAGGGAATAATGTATTTCTTGGAATAAGATGCTTTAATATTAACATCATTCTTCATTACTTTATAGATGCTGCCCTGTGTAACATGAGAAAGTTTAGTTCCCCTTGAATTAAGGGTGAACTAGTAGCATCCTATTTTCGATGCTCTTTGGAAGCTTTCAACTAAGTGTTACAGAGAAATAGCACGGTAGTTGGAGTTGTCCTGTACTATTCATCACATTCACAGACCTCCACAGCTTCATCCGCACTGAATGGGACTGGGGTCCTACGCAGCTTCTCATAGTCATAAAGGAAGCCATTCTCTGCTCTTTCTTTTTTTCTCCTATGGAAAGTACAGTATTTTATTAATTTTACCTGCTGTTTTTCCATGACATCCATCACGTTTCATCAGAGAAGTACACTACAGTTTCCTGACACTTTGTTTAGATGCTTGAAATTTCCTCTACAGGTTGAAGGCTTTAACCTACTTATTAGCTGACAACTGTTGAAGTTGATTGCAAATAAAAGAGTTTTGGTAAACAAACACACAAACCCCAAACCCCAAACCAAACCAAGAAGCTGTATGTCCTGCTTAATCGATTTTATGGATGGATTTTTCTTAAGTATCTACTTCAGCTATGTGAATGTAATGTTCTGTAAGAGCATCATCTGGCTGACTCACATGCGAAGATGCAATAAAGATCCTCTTTTTGCACTCAGGGTCTGACTCCAGCCCGTTGCAGTCAGTCCCATTGATTTCAGTGAGGTTTGGATCAGGTCGCACTGACAACTCAGGGTTGTCGCCAATCACTTAGGGTCCCAAAGTGTCCCAAGGCTGAAACCTGTATCTAGCAAGTGTTGAAGTTTACATTAAATGTATGTGCTTTTGGAACACGTGCCATAAATCAAAATTAAATGTCCATGTTTGCACTAAGGATGTTCTTGTGATAAGACTGTACTTTTCAGCATCTTTAACAATAATGTATCTGTTGAATTTTTGAGAAAGAAAGAAAAAAAAAAGAATATTGAACATTCATAATTTAATTTTGTGGGGTTTTGTCTAGTTTTGCTTTTGTAGAACATAGGTACAGGTGGTTTGACTTTTAAGCAGATGTGTGCAAAGAGCATCTGGCTGCGTTGAGAGCGGGGTTAACAGTATGCATGCGGTAGTGAATTTACTCTGTCCCGTCAAAATGAAACGTTTTATACTGTGGACTAAAGGGGGACCTGTGTGATCTGACTTTGATTTGTGAACCAGGGATTCTTAGACACAGTCCCAAATCGTTAAGTTAAAACACACTGGGGAATTTTTTATTTTTTTTTTTTTTCTTTGGTGACCATTTTTGTATAGAGGAATTGTTGAACTACTTGAGGGCTGTGGTTGCCTGGGGGGTTCCCCGCCACGCTGGCACGCAGCGGTGGGCATTGCTCCAGTTCGGGTGGCCAGTATTGCGGGTAACCCCCGTACACCCTCAAAAATATGACCAGCTGAGTCTGAACTGAGCAACACTGCAAGACTAGAGAGATCCCCGTTTTCTTCGGCCACTGGCAATCACAGCAGAGAGGTTTTAAATCACTGAAGGTTATTTCCGTCTACTTTAAAATTGGTCACAATGCACTTGCTGGGTGGAAAAGTAGGAACCTCTTAAGTTGCTGTCGGGGCTGTTTATAGTGGTAACAATTCTTGTGGTAACAGTACACATTTTGAGGTACAACTGTAAATATTTGTCTCAAACGTAGCACACATTGCATATTAAATGGTTTTAATCTTTTTTGTCTTCCATAGTTTTAAATCTAAGCTTTTATTAATTTATGAGGTTGATAAGTTCTGCAAATCTGAATGTACAGTCTGAGATTTTTAACATTTGAAACTTTGCACACGACATGGTATGTTACTTTAAGTATGCTGTTGAACTAGGCTCTTCATGTATATGTTATTATAAATTACAGTAGAGAATTTTCTCTGACTGCAAGTTTAAATGAACTATATTGTATATGTACCTGTAAAAAAAAATGTGTTAAATCTATATTTAAAGATTAAAAACTTGTTAAATAAATTCATATGAGAATATGCAATTCTGTCCAAAGACACCTCTGCTGTAATTCTGGAGGAAAAAAACTAATTCTCATGGTGTTGATTTTATTTAATTTCTTTGGAACAAATACAACCTCCTCACATGCGTTTTGATTTTAAAATAAGCAGTGGCAGATGATCCCATTAGCTTCACGCTGGATGTAGTGGCAATGAAATGGGGAGAGGCACCTTAGCTCTCATACTGACGGCTGACATAGCAGCTATTGAAATCCTGCCCTGGCTCAGGGTGCCTCCATCACCAGCCTCCCCTGCATCCCAGCGCTGCCAGGAGGGACCTCCCGTGCTCGTGGGTGGGTGTGCGGGGGAGGAGAGGTGGTCCTGGGGGCACATCTCCCGAGGTGGGAGGGAGGAGACCCCCGTCAGCGGGGCAATGCCTTTGGGGACGTGCCGTGGTCCTGCGCATGTGCCCGCAGCGTGGTAAAGCCCGTGCACGAGCTGCCCGCGCCTGGCAGCACAGAGTGCCGTTCCCAAAGCCCACACTGTTTCCCTGTGCATCCCTCGAATTTTCCATGGAAGGAGATACGAGACGAACCAGCACTGATCAGACACATAAACCTCCCTTCCTCCGGGATTACTCCCTTCCCTTGAAGTCGGGAACTGCATTAAGCCCGCTGGAGGCAGCCCGGCCCAGAACCGCTGCCTGCCCCGGGATGCCAGCTCCCCTTCCCCGTGCCCCGGTGCCAGCACCCACCCGGGCATGGGGTCTGCTCAGACCAGACCCTGGCGTGTCCCACGCTGCCCGTGCTCAGGGGACAGCCCACAAGCTCGTCTGGGGAGGGCAATGCACCGTTTCCATCACCACCAGCAGCATCCGTGGCTGCGGTCTATAATTTATCGTGATTAATATGAAGACAAGGACAGGTAATGAGCACTAAGCAGTTCTCTTTATAATCCTAACAAGGCTCAGCAGAAATCATTAGCGTAAAGCCTGCCACTACCTTTAGATGAGTTTTATACAGATTTTAGGTCATTTATACAGCCAATTTATGCCGTCCTAAAGCGGGAGGAGCCTTTCCTGCTGCCCACGATCCATCTCAGCCTGGCTTAGGTGGAAACGTCTGGCCGAGAGTGCTGCGGGTGCGGTGCTTTGTGTGTTTACCTCGACGGGGACGATGCTGGATGCCGGTGCCCGAGGCACCCAGTGCCTGCTGGGCTCCCCTTGCCCGCTGTGCTGTGCGGCGGCTGTGGGCACACCAATGGCACGCTGGCCAGGGAGTGTGCGAGCCGTGCCCCAGCCTCTGCACTCGGGATTTGGGGACTTACCCCATCTCAGCAGTGCTGGTGCGCTCAGGAGTGGAGTAACGAGTAATTAAAAAGGCTTTTTATTTCCACATTTCCACTGTATTCTCTCAACTTTTGCCTCCCAAGAGCAGAAATCAGTTCATTTAGAAATGTTTATTAAAACGCAACGATTTCCAAAAAACACGTAGACTGCTACGGTCTCTCTTCCACTGATCAGTCCATCCCCCAGCACGGCATAACCTCCCGCAGGTTAGGCAAGCCTCGTGATTTCCTTTATCCACTTCAGGTACTTGGAGACCCTGGTGTAGATGCCGTATTTACCTGGCTTGGCACATTCCTCGCCCCAGCTGGTGATCCCCGTGAGAAACCAGGTGCCCTCAATCTCGGTGGTGTAGGGACCTCCGCTGTCCCCCCCGCAGGTGTCACTGCCCCCAGCCGGGAAGCCGGCGCAGAACATGTTCTGCAGGATGGTGGTGGACGTGCTCTTGAGGCAGGTTGGCCGGTCAACGAAGGGCACCTTGAGGATCTGGAGGACGGTGGCGGGCCGGCCGCGGAAGAGCACGCTGCCCCAGCCGCTCACCGTCCCCATCCCGTGCTTCAGCAGGGCGTTGGTGAACTCCCGGTTGCCGATGCAGATGGGGGTGACATAGCTGTTGAAGCTGAACGGCCGGTCCAGCTCCAGGAGGGCGATGTCGTTGTGGTGCTTGTTGATCGTGGCATTGTACGTGGGGTGGGGAAGGATTTTCACCACCTTACGCCACTGCTCCGTGTTGTCTTCCTCGTTGGTGTTGTATTCACCTGCAGAGACAAGCGTGGCGTGGGCTGGAGCCCTCCATGGCCAGATCAGTGACCATGCCCTGAGGATGCCATCCTGACGAGACACCAGCCCGGCAGGGTGGTTGCCAAGGGATGGGCGCTGCACGCCCCAGCCCTCGCGCTGCTCTGAGCCTGCTGCCGGCAAGGCCGCTTGCTCCTTGTCAAAGGGCCTTGGAGGTTCCCCCACAGCAGCACCTCCCCGTTCCCCACAGCTGGCAGGACCCAAACGCCCAGATGTGGCACTGGGCACGCACCGGGCGATCAAGTGCCAAAGGTCTAGGTGATGTGGCCAGGATTAGTAGCAACGTGACTGTCTCCAGGATTTAGCACCCTCAAAGAGACGTAAGGGGATGTTGCCCTTGCATCAAGGGGGGAAAAGCCTCTAGAATTAACGATCTTTGTTTAAAATAAATCATGCATTAGGCAAAAGACTCCTGACCTTCCCCTTTCTAAAACCACACAGCCATGGGGCAAAATGGGGTGCAGAGGGCTACAGAATGCCACCCCCCCGGCGCTCACAGGTGCCCGCGGGTCCCTGCCGCTGGCACGAGGCTCAGCTGCTTGTGATTGCAGGCTGCTGCCGGCGGTGATTGAGGTGCTGGCAGCCCGTTACCTCCCCTCCCGGCTTGTGTAACAGGTAGAGGGAAGGGAAAATGTTCTGTGGTCTCAAGTCAGCAAGCGGGCAGCGTCTGGGTCTGTCTGTCGCCGAATCCCCTCTCCCGCCAGTGATCTGGCTGTGCTGAAGGCTCTCGAGCAGGATGACTTTTCCTGCTCGCTTTCTCGCAGCCCAAAAGGCTCAGGGTGCTTTTAACCCCTGCTGCGGTATTCCTACATGCTTTGCTGTAATCTCCAGAATATACGAGCTCCTCTGAACGATATCTGCAGCACTCCTGGCCCTGGCAGTGTCCTGTGTCTGCTGTGTCTGTCTGCGGGGAGCGGCACGGAGCCCAGCGAGAGAGGTGAGGCAGCTTTCTGTGTTCACGTTAATGCTGGCGCCTGATGAAGGCGGGTTTGGTGGCTGCCGATGTGCTCTGTAAGGGTTTTTTTGCAGCAGAGTGCGAATGCCAGCTTTCTCACAGGCTGTGTTTCTACACTGTAAATGCAAGACAGGTTTTGGGGAGACTTTGAGAGGGTTTTTCTTATGCTACAGCTGCTTACTATCGCTGGAGACATGAAAATATGCTTCAGGGATGAAAGTGGAGAGGCAAAGAAGGACAAGGGAGGGGAATGCTTCTTCCACCCCCTGCTATCGATTTTTGGGCCTCCTAGGGTGCTATATACAAAGCTGAACATTTAGCATAAATGTACATGAAGGAATCAGATGTTGTCCGTGCAGTTTACATGGTGTAGCACAAATCCAATAGTCCCTGAAGCCCTGCAAAATTGTGTTTTATTTTCTTGACTTGCTGCCTGTCCAAAATCCCATCCTGGAAACCCAGCGGTGCTGCAGAGCGATGCGAAGGTAGCGTGAGAGGAGGTGGCTGATAACGTGTCCTAAATGGAGGGGGGTGTGACATGCAGGAGATAGCCTGGAAGCAGAGGCAGTTTGCATGGAGGTGCCGCAAATGCAAGCCTCTGTCCAGCTGGAAAAATGCTTTTTTTGGGGCAATAAGACTGTTTTTGCTCTGGGCATTTTGTATGTTCTCATGTTAGTGGGTACAAGACTGGGCTTTGTGCTGGGCTCTCAAGCAAAACTGCCTGAAAGTAGATAGAAAAAAAAATGCTGCCTGCAAGCTGCCAGCCTCATCCTGCCAGTGCCAGGCAGGTGGTGCCCAGCCCTACGGTGCTCAGTCTCCAGGGTCTGGCCAGGCACGAGCTCCAGGAGCTCGGCTGCCTTAACATGGAACATGAAGCTCTTGATGAGCTTGTTTCAGTAGATATAAACTCAGCGTTCAATGCTCAGGTAGAATCTCACTTTTGTCACTAACGTATTTCACAGTGTTTGAACAGAAAGCACGATGCTTTCCTGCCTCCTCTCAGGGCTGCTTGTAGCAATTATTAGCCGTAGCAGCGTTCCCCTCCTGTACTAGATATTCATACAGGGGAGAGACAAATAATTTGGGGGGAGCTGATTCTGCCACAGCTGTGAAACGTGGCACTGCGATGCTTGCCAAGGCCTCGTGCCGGGCTATGGGCAGGCTGCCTAGCAGGCGGTCTGGAACAGCTGGGTACCCAGAGTCAGGGGGAAACGCCGTTTGTCAAGCCGAGACCCATTTGTCTGTAAAGCAGCAGCATCACTTGCTGTGCAGCCCGGCCCCACTGCCCCTGCCTAATTCCCCAGAGCCCCTGCTGTAAAAACACACTTTCCCACGTGCCAGCCTGGTTTCTCTACTTCAATCCATAAATACTATTTACTTATAGACAAGTTAGAAGCAAAAGAAGTCATCTTCTCCTTGCAAGGAGCTAGTCGGGTTACTGGTGCATCTCTTGGACCAGCCACACAAATCCATTCTCTGAAAGTTGTGTGAAAAATAAGTGTGACCCCCAAGAGGAGCAGAAATCCCTAGTGAGGTCCTATGTGGCCAGCAGAGATAAAAATCCATCGTGCCAGCTCATGAAGCAGCATCTTAACTGAAGTTCACCAGGCTTTTAAGCAGCCTGAGGTCCTCTCCAGCTCAGGTGAGCTTCCCTGCGGTCAGGTTGAGCTGTGTTTGCAACATGGTCCGGCAGCTCTGTGGCTTTGGGACCAAGGCCAGACCCAGCTCACTGCTCCCATCGGAGGTGGTGGCACCTGCAGAGACCAGGCTGCCGAAACGCTGCAGTCTGCAACTGGGGCCTCGGTGCCCTAAAGCAACTCGTGCCACGTTGCTGCCCATCGTGTTGGTGTGGGGCCCAGGGCTCTGTGCAATGCCCTGTGCCTGGCCGGCGCAAGCCCCGTCCCACGTCTCTTGCCTGCGCTGGCTCGATGCCACCCCAGGTGCTCACCTGCCACGGCACTGACGTCGTCGCCTGGCTGCAGGCAGTGCGCTGCCGTCACTACCCATTTCTCATTGATGATGGATGCACCACAGAAGCCCACGCCTTTGCTGTTCACCAGATAAACCTGTGGGAGCAGAAGGAAATCACACCTGTGGGGCTGTGTAAATCAGAGGGGAAGAAGAGTGAGACGCAGGGGTTTTGGTTGGCTCTAGGACAGGCTGTGCTTAGGTCGTACAGACCCAGTGCTGCCAAAGATGCTGCTCCTCGGGCAGTCCCTGCCCCTCTGCCCCCCCCTCTGTGGCAGAGGGTGCCCAGCAGTGTCCTGCACGCATGTTAGTGCCCCGTTGCACTTCTCCTCCCTTCGCTGCCAGGCTGGAGGGCAGACAGTCCGCACATAAACCTCAGCATAAAACTCAGAGTGTCTGAAATACAAGCACTTCCACACATACCTCCTGAAAATGTTTTGGCAGTGACTAGATCTTTAACTAGTTAGCTAGGGACAAAATCTTAACTACCCGTTACATTTGGGCGTCTAACTTCCTCAGCACTTATGGGGCACAAGCCAGGACATCCCTTATGCTAAAACTTCTAATTAAATCGATCAGCAGACTTGGTGGATTGTGTTTAAAAGAAGGATTTCTTTATAATTCACCTATTTCGTTCCGTTCACGTGACATGGCTCGTGACCGTCTATCTGCCTCGTACTTTCCACGTATTTACTCATTTGATGCCTCGTCAGGCAGAGCCGGCTGCGTTTTAAGGAGCTCAGTCTCCGTAACGAAGAGGACGAAGCTGGCCCACAGCGACGAGCCGGAGTGCCTCCCCACTCGCAGCCATCCCCGCTGTCCCGCGTGGGCTCAGCCCCAGCGCTCCGGGCCGTGCCCGCACCAGCCCGGCCGCCGGCCACGGGAGGGCAGCGCAGGCTGGCGGTGGCGGCTGCCGCGGAGCAGGGCGCCCACGCGTGTCTGTGGGTGCGAGACTGCCCGTGGAGCATCCCGAGAGGAGAGAGGGACGTGGTTTGTAAGGCTCTTCACTGGGATCTGAGCCCCACAACCACCCCAAAGCTCGGGGGGGAACACAGCACCCCTCCTGGCTGCTGCCTGGATCCCCGCAGGCTGAGCATCCTCCTTTGGCAGCGGGCAAAAGGGCAACCAAGACTTTTTGCAGGGGGTGCCTGGTGAGGTAGAGGACTCCATCAGCACAGCTGGCTAGCCAGACTTGGTGGGCTTGTAGCGTGTGAGTTTAATTTCTCTATGGATGCTGATTTCTCATATGTAACTTTCCGGTTCTCCTCCTGACTCTCTGCGAATGCGTGGTGGGTGCCAGCACCACCTATGATTTGTCCCGCAAGAGGCTGTGCCACAAAACTCTGCATGGCCAGGGCAGCACTGCAGCCTTTCAGACAGAAAATATGACCTCCCAACAAACCTGCTGCTGCTTCTGGTGACCATGTGTGCCCCCAACATGTTGCTGGCTTTTTTAGCTCTGAAATGGAAGGCGGATGACTGCTTCTGGCTTATCTGCGTAGATCCTGCTCACTGCTTTGCTACCTTAGCAGACGTAGAGGGATCGGCTGAATGGGCCTGCATGAATGGGCATTTACATCCCTGTGTGGTCAACTTTTCATTGACATCACCAGTGTCACCCTGTGCCAGAGCTTGCAAGGAAAATAGATTTACCATTCCTAAAACCTCATCTGAATTTATTATTTTGCAGTCTCAGCCACTGAGATTTCTGTGCTCACTGAAGCCAGAGTAGAATTTAAGGACAGTAGATGACTTTGAAAAAGATCCAAGCTAGGAGCTAACTTTCCTTTTGATGACAATTTAAAAGTATTTACAGAGCGATGGGTTGGATCAGGTTTCTTTGCAGCCTCCCCTCACCTATGATGTCACTTTTGGTGAGGTAGAGATGACTATGATGTCGCAAGCAGGATGTGGGGTTGGATAAAGAAAGAGCAGCTGGATTTGGTAGATGTCATACAAGGACAGATCCTTTGCTGGTGTAAATTACCATGGATCTATTGAAACTGATGGAACCAAAAAAATAATTGCATTGTTCCTTGCAACGCTGTGCCTTGCAAAGCTCCCCTCCCTCAGCCTTTGGCTTGATCTTGGTAACTTACATGAACTACTGGGGAATCTGTTGCTGTAGCTCAAAACTGGATCCTTTGTGCTCCGCCAGATAAAGCCACTGTGACTCTGACTTCTAGCTTTTTTGCCAAAGCCAGGCAAGTTTTGTTTCTGCAGCACAAAACCATGTACAGAAAGAAGCTGTGTTCCTGTTAGACTTGAGATCTATTGCTAAACTAACCTCAGAGATGAGCTTTGGGTAAGAAGCAGAAGTAAGATGATCCTGCATTCAGAAGGAAATGCACAGACAGCGACTGCTGGGGTTACAGAAATAGTCAATACCTGCCAAGGCACCTCGCCTCTCATGCTGTCTGATCCACCGACAACCCGGGTGCCCGTCTTAATTATTGGTGTGATTTTCGTGGTGGCGGCGGTGCTGGTTTCCGTGATGTTGTCCACCTCGTCGTGGGCATCGTCGTGGGCATCGGTGGTGATGTTCCAGTGCTCAAAGGTGTTTATGGCTCGGGTGAGCTTGCTCTTTGCTTCAGGAGCCGTGATCCTCCCGCAGGGATACGGCACTGGGAGAAAAAGAGTCATGGTTATGACTGGCTGTGCGTCACACTGAGAGTTACAGCAATCGAAGGAGCAGGCGAGGAGACAAATGCTGCCTCGTCTCAGCACCGTGTTTCAGAGCCGACATGGGAGATGCAGGGCTGCGGGCCGACTCATGCGTTCTCCGTGCACACAGATGCCTGTGCCTTTGAGCAGCAGCGCAGGTAATATGTAAGAGTAGCAAACGCATAAATTGTTTCTGGGCTTTAGAAATTAATTCTGAACAGCTTTTAAAAAGAATAAAGCCCGTGAGAGAGAGCGCACGCCTGACGGGCCGGCGCAGCTGTGCGTAAGCTGAGGTGTGTGCCTGGGAGCTTGGCTGACATTTCTGCAGCAAGTAACTCTAGTACAATAAAAGTCCAGCTGGGAGAGGGCAGGAAATAATATCTGCCAATTGTACAGATAATCCTGCTTGGCACCAAGGTGAGGAAAACATTAATAAACTCTTTCTAGAGTTGTAGATTTTCTCTGCTAATGAAGATCTCATCTGTAGGCTCATTTCAGAGGAGCTCTTCCCATTTCTCTCCTACGCAGTCTGTGCCGAATTCCTGCTGATAGTGGCAGTCAAAATAGCAAATAGCATCAGGCATTGTCTTTCATCTGAAAAGCTTTCAACAGCACCGTGCAAACAAACATTAGTGTAAAATCAGATGTAAGTGTGGCCTACTGAGATTTCATTCTTTTTTTTTCTTGTTCTTTTTTCAACAGTCCAGTTTAGGATTAGAGCTCAAATAAGTGTTGATTGATGGAAAGTGCTACCTGTGAGGTTAGGCTAGGAAATGAAGGATTCAGAGCCAACAAAAGCTAAGCTTTTGCAGGAAGGGCAATTACCCAACCTGAAAGATGATCTTATTGCTAACAGTAAAACTTTCTGGTCCAGTGGAAGTGATACAGCATGGTGGGCAACACAGGCCTGAGCTCTTAATGACCTCCATTACCAGAAGGACTCCCAGCCTAAGGTACTTCCTACTCCAATTGCCAAAAGTCAGCACTTTCAGGAGCTCAAAGAGTTCCTGGCTGTAGCTATCAGACCTTCAGACACTAACTCACCTGTGCAGGTGCCTGCATTCTAGCTTAGGTGTGCAAATCTGTTACTCTCAGGTGTTAGAAATATGGTATCATCACATGTTAAGTTGAGCTTAGATGACAATTTTTTTTCTCAATCTCCTCTTTCCTCTGCCAGATGTGCTTGAGATGCTCATGCCCAATTGACTTGCTGCATTGCGGTGGGTTGGGATTGCATGTGTCGGTGTAGTTAGAGCTATTGTCACAGCCTAGGAGCAGGGTAAAGTTGGGGAATATAACAAACCCCAGCTATTCTTTAGCCCTTTTTGAAGCTACAACCTCAAGCAATGCATTTCCCCTCCAGCCCTTAGGCTGCCTTTGCCTTTTGCTCCTTGGTACCACAGCTGACGATGGAGTCCATCTCCTGTTGAGGGTCTTTGTGTGCAGATACACACTGGTGGGAGGACATCACCACCACCGAACTTCACTTGTCTCCACCCAGCTCAGGTAATTACTGCATGAAATGTCCAGCCATCAAACAGACCATCAGGAGAACTTACAGTAAGAAAGATTGTCTTTTGTTCTGAAAAAGCCCAGATCATCTCGATGTAGGATCAGTAACTAAATGGTAGTTCTTACTGGAAAAACATGGGAGCGAGCTCTGGACAGATGGGAACTAGCGTGTATTGTGGTGTAGCTGAACATATTTCTTTCTCCAGAAAACTACTGATACATACCTAGAAAAATAAGATGGCTGCAAGCAGGAGAGGTGCCTGTGTGAGTAGCCATTTGAAACAAGCATTTGCCTTATGCACAAATTCCTGGACACCTACTTTCCTTCTCCACCCACCTAGGCTAAAAAAATGGTGGTTAAATTGCAACCTTCAGGCTTGACCCCACATCTGCTGTTGGGAAAGTGCAGGGTCAGACTCCACGTTTGCTAAGCAGGAGAACAAGGCTGGTTTTCAACAGGATATTGCATTTTTATGAGATTCGTGTATCTAAATCCAGTACAAGACCTTGGAAACTTTCACCCAAATCTCTTAAAAATACATTAAAAGTTAACCTGCAGGTTCACAGGACTTTCCATCTTCATGAAGTCTATAGCCAGTGGCGCAGGAACACACAACTTTCTGCGGCGGGTCATGACTGCAAAAGTGCTTGCAGCCTCCATTTTTAATAGCACAAGTGAAATCTGAAAGAAATTTAAATGAAACTGTGACAGCTCTTTTGAAATACAACTGATCAGAGATTTGTTGGGACTTGGGCCTTTGGACTCAGCCTATAACCTACTCTGGTTGTTCTAGAGCATTGAAAACAGATGCTTGTTTGCAAGGAAAGTGTCCTCCTCCCAAATCATGTCCCTGCTCTTAATAAAGGAGCTCTGGGTGCCTCTTTGAGAAAGCAGGTTGAGGAACAGCCCTATGAGAGGTCCTGCCAAGCCCTGGTGCAGCCTCCGGCCTCCAACAACTGCTTGCTGTCTGAAAAATGGCAGCCTGACCCTAAAGGACTCCTGCAAATATTTGGGTATGAGCCACGTGATTTCCCCTCCGTCGTGCTGCTCTCCTCCCCCCTCCGTGCTTACGGCAATCCAGCCCTGGTGCGGATGCTAGCAGACAACGCCATGTGTCAATGGGAGCAAACCCTGAACCCAGGAAGGGCTTTGTCCTGGGATTATCACTGTGCTCCAAATTTAAAACCTCAAGCAAAGCCATATGTTCTTCCTGACATACCAATAAATCATCGCAGCCTGACGTGGAAGACCCATTTCAGCAGAATGTTTGATGAAATGGGTCCCAACCTGGGGCATGGCGAGATTCCTGTGACTTGCCTGCGTCTTCTCCCACCCCACCTTGCACTCCTCTATGGTGGGAACACCATCTCTTGGAGATGGGAAGCCACTAATCCACAGACGCCCTTTTAATTCTCTGTGAGTTTTCAAATAACTTCACAGCAGATTAACTCTACTCCTACTTCCTCAAGGACACCTCCCTTCCTGTAGCCATTTTAATGCCATCATTTACTATTTTTACAGAGCTCCTTTTCACGCCTCACTTCTAGCTCTATTTTTGTTCCTGTCTCACTTCCACGAGAAATCTGCAATGAGACTATTTAAATTTGATGCAGCTTTGAAATGCTCTTTTTAACGTACACTCCTCTCTTGCCAGAGCAGAAGCACAACTAGAAAGAGAATCTTTTATTAGTGCAGTGAGTCTAGCACATTATGCGAGTCGCACAGCCCCTGATTATATTATAAATATAAGAGTTGAATATCCCTCTTGCTTAAATTATCAGCTGTTTGGTTTTCATAGACTCCTCAACCCATCAGGAAAATATTCGCCTTTTGTTTGCCTTCAGAATCAAGGTTGCTGGCGATAATTATAATTACGAATTTAGCAGAGTGCCATCGAGAGGAGGTTGTGATAATCCTGCCCTGCTCAGCACCTGCTGCTCAGCCTGGCCTGAGAAACTGAGAGCGGGAGTGAGAGCATGGGGGCCCCATCGGGGTCGGTGGAAAACGGTGGCTTTCAGTAGGTGAGCACACGTCGTCCCTGATTGACAAGCAGCCCCGGAAAGGCTTGTGCTGGGGAGATAAAGGAAGGTCTTTGTGTCAACATTTGCGCTGGCAGCCGCAACGTGCTGAGCAAAAGACCTTGAGCCTGACTCTTTGGTGAACCCTGCGCAAGAGCAGGCATCTCAGCGCTCAGCGGAGGTGGAGCTGGGGCTCCACCAAGGACGGGAGAGGACAGGGACATTCGCTGCTGTATCCCCAAGCATGTCCCCCCGTAATGCCGTTGCCAACAGGCTGAATTTGCATGTTCATGCTGTGCCTTACAGCAAGGCAAAATGTGTCTGAAACAGCCCTCTAGTAGGGTGAAACTCCACTCCCACTTTGATCCGATGGGATTTCAAGTAGGGCAGAACAACCAAAGGACGAGCCCCCAGTACATACCTATCTCACAGTTTCTGCCTTCATACCCAGCTGGGCACCAGCACACATAGGAACTTACTCCGTCCTTGCAAACAGCACCATTTTTGCATGGATTGGGGTCACACTGATCTCCATCTTGGAGAGAAGACAGGAGAATTAACAAACATGAGCCATGGCTGGTCCCGACCAAGCACCGGAGCCTTGCTTTGTGCAAGCCTCCTGTTAAAGACAAGCAAAAGACTGCACATCTTCTCTCTTTGTAATGGAAAATAAGTCAGATCTTGGCACCCAAGTGCACAACAGACAGTATCAGTGCTTGGGTAACAGCAGTAGCAGTGCTTTACCCAGAGTCCTAATTAGGTACCCTGTCCTGTGTGGGCTAATTCTGCTCATTTCAGCAGAACCTCTTCAGTCTCCCTCATGCAACATCTCACCAGGACTTCGTGTCTTGGCTAAGTTAGACAGACAAAGTTAGAAGGTCTGCTTCCTCAGGAGTGGTTAGAATTTCCTAATCTGAATTATTTTAACATCATTGTCTTTGTTCTCTGAAGATTGGGACCTGTCACCTGAGTTTGAAGACCTCTCTGTGTATTAGGATTGCGAACCTCAGTCACTGCTCTGTCTTTCTAAGTCTTGTACTACTATTAACTGATCTAGATTTTTCCTTACGTGTCAGGGCTTTTATTTCCACAGTTGCCTACAGCTGAGAAGCTGAGGCTTTAATAAAAATACCCAGTATTGCAAAATTAGTGATCTAATACTTTGGAACAGTGAGTCCGTGACGTTAAATTACAGGGAAGCGTGCTTTGAAATGGTAATGCAAAAGCAAGGAGGAAGGGGAATGTCTTGATGTGTTCATATCCCGCCAGCAAGTGTGGCTGTTAATCGTGCTTTGAGGAGTGGGATGGAACGCCGAAGGCAGCTTGCAAACATGGACAGAATGGTTTTGTCTTGTCTAAAGCATGGTATCAGGTGTGGATCGCGGCTCTTGTTGCTGCCTGGCGAGGGCAATCGGAGCTTCGTACCACCTGGGTGCTGTGCAAGGGTTGAGCTCCTGCGGGCTGCACGTGTTGGGAATAGCAACTTGTAAGGTGAACAGTAAATCAGGCACTTTGGATGATAGGGAAATATATGGCAATCATTGTTTTTGAAGAGCTAATTGGTTACAGTGGCAGGGAAACAAATGCAGTGTTGAGTTTCATCAGCTGTTTTTTCAGAGGACAGTTCTACAATGGAAATGTAACTTTTTTATTTTATGATCTGGATGAACTAATCTGAATTATTTAAGGCTTTTTAGTGAGATGTTCTGGGCACTTTGCCAATCTACAGAGCAGTTCATTTATTGAAATGTCCTTAAAATTAGTTTCAGATGTTTTAGTGGGCATAGAAATCTTTTTGGTAAGGGACTGAGGAGTCATTGGGGATGGTGGCTGAAAGGGAAAAAATAGATGTTGGAAAGAAAATGGTGGAGAAGCAAGGGTTTGGGACCACTGGTGTGAATTGCAAACAGCTGTTTGCTATGATCGTGTTGAGGCTCCACTTTAATATGGCATTTCCAAGGATTCATGCTGTGCTTGCACAAGGCTGTGCCTTATCCCGAGATCTCTGATTGAGAACAGAGCGTTTGCTCTTTGCTGGAGGGGTGTTAATTATTGCTGTCGCGTTTTACTCTTCTCTACAGCTGACACTAGGAGCCCTGAGCCTGACCTGGGCTCAACAAATCCAGTGGTCTATGTGAACTGGTTTTGCTCTGTGAGGTTTTTGAAGTTTGTTCAAAAAAACCTGCTTGAACAAAGAAAATGTTAAGTAATTTTTTTTTTTTTGGCTTGCAATTTGTATACAAATGGGACAGGCCCAGGCTGGGTGGCTGCAGGATTTAGGGTGCATGACTCTGACTAGCTCTGTCATAAAACAGTCTCTGAATGCTGGAATACATTTGTCTCAATAAATGTCTGCTACTTATGCACTGAGAGATGAATATTATGCATTTGAAGATGAAAAAAGCAGCTCTTACCAATGTATGTTTTCCAAAATTCCATCTGCAAAGGAAAAAAAAAAGAAAATTTCTTTTGATTTCTAATTTCTGGGCACTGCCTGCCTGAAGTAGTAAAGGGATGACTCCAAAGCTAAAGCAAAAGACTTACAGGAAAACAACTACCTCTGTAATCCCAATGGTGACCAACAAGCCTTTAAAGCAGATCCCCAGCCCAACTGATGGATCACAAATGAGAATAAAACACGATGGATGCTGCACTTGGCCCCTGCAGGTTTTCCCCTTGCTGTTCACTCCTCCTTCCCCCTCTGTGCCTCACCCAAAAGGCTTGTACAGGTGTGGGCTGGGGGGAACAAGGTGTTGCCATTTTGCAGCAGCGATACTCACTGTTTTGTCGGTGTTTTCAAACACTTCTCGGGCTTCTTCAAAACTGCATTTTTCTTCTATGCATTCTCTCTCAAGGTTCCCAGGAATAACCTCTTCCAGTCTGTTAGAATTGGCTCGCTTTTGCCTGTGCAGAACTGAATTTGCCTCTTTGTTCTCGATGAAGACTGTAATTTGAAAAGAAATAGGGGCTAGAGAGGAGCACGCGCTGTCGTGTGATGCAGCTGGGACGGGCTGTCAGGGCTCTGCTCTCCCGGAAAGCAAGCCCTTTTCATGCGTTCACCCTCCCATTGCCCTGTGGTTGGGGGTGTTTCAGGAGTGTTATCATCTGCTTGAGGTTTCTTTGGTGTCTAACTTAAGTGCAATCCGGAGGATCAAACCTGGAGAACCAGGACTCAAAGTAGTCGATAGACAGAAATGACTGATGGTGGGAGGGTGATTAGGAGCACTGAAGTTTGATGTTTAAAATACCCTAAAGCAGATGGTGTGAGTGTCCTCCTACCATAGATGCAAAGGCCAGAATAAGCTATTTGAGAGGGGAAAATAATAGCCTTTTTCATGCTGCTGCCTGGTGAGGTCTTGTTTGGATACAGAAATTGTCCCGCATTAACTGTCTCTGCCTGTTTTGGCTGTGAAAGGCCGTTTGCCTCTGCAGGCAGCTGTGGCCCTGGGAAGCCGCAGGCCATTTGCTTCGCTCCCTGCTCCTCACTGTTGCCCATGCGCCTGGGTACCACCGTTTCCTGCCGGCAGGAGGGGTGACATGAGTCCTCCTCACCCCCTGGGCCAGGTCACGTCAACGAGGTGGTGTGCATCCACCTTCAACTTGCTGGCCAAGCTCCTGGGCAGAAACCATCAGCACAGAGCTGCTGGCACTGCAGGGACCCCCAGTCTAGGCAGGATGTCTGCGGTGGCCACCAGCCTTCCCACAGTGACTGCCTGGTGAAGGGCACAAGGACATGCAGTCCTGTCATGGTGCTACCATGAATGCCGTCCTGGCAGGGCATTGGCAGGGTCAGCAGCAGCAGCCTCCCTGAGGCAGCCACCCAGCAGGGTTTGCTCTTGACCCACCTCTTGGATGACCCACCAGCAGACCTCCGGCTCTGCTGAACACTCTTACCCCATCCCACCACTCTAAAAAAGACATTATTGACCCAGAGGAGCTTCCTGCTTTGCGTCCCCAGCCTCTCCTCTCTCTCCACCCTCCCTTAGTGCTCACAGCCATGTCCCTTTTTGTCACCAGATGGCACAGTAGAGCAGCTCTTCTTGGAGCTGCCAGTAGCCACCCAGGACACGGGCCCTTATCTGGGGGCTCTGTGCTGGAAGGTGTTCGGGCACCCCTTGGCCCGGCCCCTCTGAGGATTAAGGAGACCATGATCTCAGCCAGGAGGGCAGAGAGGACAGTGAGGGGCAAGGACCAGCCGCTCGTTCCTTCTCATGGCTAACTTCTGCTCTCCATCCGGAGCAGCCTCTCTGAACCCGCAGCAGATGGGTTTTGTTGAACTCTCACGAGCCCCAGGCGCGTTGCTCTGATTTACGCCATGCCACTGACGGTGTAACCAGCCCCTTCACCTAAAGATCTCTCTGCAAGAGACTGAACTAATTGTTTTTGCAGTGCCTTTAATCATTGTACAGCAAGCTTGCAACTCTGCCTTCCTCGTGCTAGTGTGGTTTTGCTTAAAAACAAAAAAGAAGTGCATTAAAATCCTGACCTTAATCTAACAGTTCGCAGTAGATATTGATGGGTAAAGCACTGACCTCTGAAGAAGCCAGGCTTGTTTCAAACACTGCAGCCCCTGTGGGGTGGCCAGTCCCATCCCAGCCACAGGGCTGTGGTTTACATGTGGAACATGAACATACACCCCCAAGGCTGAGAGCGTGGAGGCACTGGGGGGGGGAACAGCCTCGCTGGAGGAGACCTGCCCCCTTCTCCCCATGGCATGGGCTCCAGCCTCCAGCTTGTCCCCAAGCTGGGCAGAAAAGGCTCAGGTGGGCATGATGGAGCAGCCTTCCTCAGCTTTGTAACCCTGTTGGGCTCTCCACGTGCTTAGTGCTCAGGCAACCCGATGTGGGCATGGCCACGCATCGCCCTGAGTGAAGTGAGGCAGCTGTGTTAGGCCCACTCCATCTTCTCCCAGTGGAATGTGCCTGGCACCTGCTGTAATTAACCCATTTAATGGAGAGAACTCATTTTAATGAATGCAGCTTTGCCTCCCTCAGATCCCTTTAGGCTTTCGCAGTTTCTTACTGATCTCACATGTTGCTTTACAAGCAAATCTTGATTTGAACTGAAGGTCACAGGCCCCATGGGGTCGTAGGCATGGTAGTCACCCTGAGTAGAAACCATTCTCACACCAGGAATATACTCACACATGACTTACCAACTTCTGAACCAGTATCTGACAGAGTAAGATGGGTCTCTGGGCCAAGGGGCTGTGGGGGGAGACCTGTCCTGCCAGCTGAGTATAGTATTTTCTAGGAAGTACACCTGGGTGGGTGGTGATACCAATATACTTTAGACTGTGCTCACTTTTCATTATTAAGCAAATATTTTGGAAAGAGACTTTTTTTTTTTTTTAATCCTGTTACTTGCAATGTTTTAATGAAAGAAGAAAGGCCAGCCTTGCACCAAACAAGTATTCATTCTGGATGTCAACCCGTCTCTGCTGGAACTGTTGCTGCTACAGATAAATCAAGCAACAGCCCGCGTTACTATGTGTGATTGCCCACATCCATCAACTACTCTATCTTGCCTACAATTTTGGCTGCATCTTACAGTCTTTGTTAAATTCATGCTGGGTTTGGCTTTAAACAATTCTTGCAGTGGCAAATCCAATGACTATTGTATGGATGTGAGTACTCGTTTGTACTCCAGGACAAAGCAGCGGCACGCGCAGAGGTGTGGATGTTACTCCACCAGCGACGCTCTCCCCTTTTTTCCTTCTGTGTGTGTGGGTGCGTGCATTCTAAAATGGCTGAATCAGGCTCTGAAAGCTTAAAAGCTGCAAAAATTTAAGAAAAATCCCATTCTTAAAATTAATCCCTGTGACACGCTGTGTAAAATCAGCATAAAAACTATTATTTCATTCCCAAGAAAAGAACCAGAGCTTTAAAGAGAGGAGCTATGAAACGCAGCAATCCCTCTGAGCTCTCGTCTCCTATGAGTCTGCACAAGCCGTCCCACCGCCAAGTGACAAACTGTCCCCTTGTGCCAGTACCCCCTGCCCCCCAAAGTGAGGGACTGGGTAGGTTTGCAGTGCACCCACCTGTATTTTCAGCACCAAGACAAGCTCCCAGAAGACAAATGGAGAGTACGAGGGGGATATTTGCCATCTTCCTCCCACTGCCCAAAACCTCTCGCTGACAAATTGTTCAGGTGGTGGAGCTCAGTCAATAGTTCCAAAGTGCAAGCGCTTGTTTATTTACTCTGGGTAACCCTTTAATTTAAGATCCCCAGATGTGCTATTGCTGAAGCTTGAAATGGCAGCGTGGGTGTTATTGGAGGGGGCACATCCACATACAAGAAACCTGTTAGGTAGCTGCAGTCCTCAGGCTCATCTTGTGCCCCGTGAGGTATTACTGCCACGTTTGGGGGTTGAGCATGGCACAAGAAGAAATTAATTCAGCTTCAGCAAACCTCTTCAAGGCACAGGCTTCTCCACTCCTATCCAGGTTATTTTACTGGCCATATAGAAGTCCACAGTAGCATGTTGAAAGGCGTCAGCATGATCCACGTTTTGTCCAAAAATGCTGGCACAATCCCCTTGAAGACAACCCTACAGACGATGTTTCTTCTCAGGGACCAGGTGTCCTTGGAGCAGGGCTGTGCTAGCCCGCACTGCACAGTGTCACGTGGGTTATCTAATTAAAAACCTGGATGAAGCAAGGTGAGATTACTGGTCTGTTATCCAGATCTGCTGGGGCAAACCCTGGAAATACCTTGGAGTTTCCTAGATCTTGTATTTGAGGCCACAGGAATGAACCTGCTACTTGGTGGCTTGGTGGACAGCGGGCTGGAGTAGGGATGTGCTGATAAAATGCTGGCTCTGGAGCAGGGAGAGTGTACAGGCTCCTGGCAGGTCCACAGGCTGTTCCTGATCCACACTGGCAAAAGAGTAGACTGAAAGGGAGGGAAGATGGGGGAAATGAAATAGGAAAAAAAGCAGGCTTTCATAACAGAAAAGAAAGAGCAAGTTTTCATATGGAACCATTCATATTTAATGATGGCTTAGTTATAACTTTTAAACCCCATTTCTTCCCTTCTTCTGACTTTCCCTTAATATGAAGAGCTATTTCAAGGTGATTAGTTGCTTTTGGGAAAATACTGAATATTGTAAAATAATAAATGAAAATTTCACTTCTGGAAAGGTCAAAAATCTGCCCCCCCCCCTTTGAGGAACTGTGGTGAAAGTAGGCCAAAATCATTCATCCCACTCTGGGGAGGGCTTGTGGGCTTTCTGCCAGTGATCTGTTCCTCAAAACCTGCTTCCCAGTTTCTGCTTCTGGCCCCAGTCCCCCATGCACAGGGCAGAACTGAAATCCATCATTGCACCCGTGCACACCTGGGGCTTGCAGCGCTCTGCCCAGCTACAGAAAAGATCTTGGACAGAGACATTTTAAAGCAGAACTCCATTTCTGAGTGTGGTGCTGGCGCTTTTGCCTTTTGGTATTGGCTTAGCTCTACTACGGTTAAGAGAAGAAGAGCAGCAAGAGGCTAACAGGCTCTGATGACTTGTTAAAGCAGAAGAGCTAGAAGAGGGGAGCGGGCAGGTTTCACTAGTTCCCAGCAAAGCAAGGTGGATATTCTGCTATTGTCAATGCAGGAGAATCCCACAGTGCATTTCACGGCTCCACGAGTGCCCACGAACAGGCCAATGCCATCCGGTGAGACGCAGAGTACGTGCGGTGTTGGATGTGCCTGTCTCTCGCCCGCTGGGGAGCTATTAGTTGCTATGAGGCTACAATAGCCCTTGGGTAGTTGTCAAAGTGTTTGCTTGAGCTTATGAACCATAAATTCTGTGCGCTCAGTCCAAAAAATTAAAAATGTTCCTTTGTGTAGCAATTGGGAGAGACGTTTATGGTTGCGTGGGTATTTGGAGTTACTTTTGTATGCAGAAAGGACAGATCGGCTGCAGGTAAATATGAGATGCCAATGTGAGTTACAGCCTTGTGAGATCTGTGTTGCCTAGGTGGAAAGAATTCTTTATTTTCCCTTTCTTGAGCAAACAAAAGGTCCTGAAACCTGTAATTCATCTAGTTTCTTCTTGCTCGATTTGAAATGATCTTTATTCATCACTGACAGCAGCTTTTGTTATCAAATTTCAGTGGTAGATAAATGAGTTAGGATGAGGTAATGTGCTGTTGATGTAAATTGAATGCAAAGTGAAGAAGGTAATGATCATCTCTCATTTTCTGTGCATAAGAAAATGCAAATGTGAGGAAATAAATTGAGCTAAAATGCTGAAACAATATATCTCCTATCAATAAAGGGGAGTGTAGAGAATCATAACAAAGGATAATTAGAATCTCATTAGGGTAAATATTTTACTTTAGAACATAGGTCAGTCAAATTATTTTTGGTTTATGCTGTATATTTCACTTGTAATAGTATTTGCAACATTATAGCTAATTAATCTTCACAGAAAATGCCAACATTATTAGAATAAACAAGACTATTAATACAAATAATTTCTATTGTTTACTGCTATTGCTGTCAACTTCTGGGGCACTAAATTGAAATTAAAGTGTTTCTTTTCATTTATTTTGCAAACAAAATCCCCAGCATTGCGATCCCCACCATGGGCACTTTGGAGATGAAAGCTTTGCTGTTTAGGTGGATGACATCAATTAAATATCACATCTGGGTATATTTTGACTTAGTGTTCTACGTTCTCAAAAGAAGGCTATTTAAAATACACGCCCAAGTCATGTTCCTTCCTATTAAAAAGGCTTTCTGTAGCACTGAGCTGTTAGAAGACATCTATTCTGGTTTGAGGTGTTAGGCTGGGATCTTTTTTTTGTTGAAATATCCCTTTTTTTGTTGGAACAGAACGGTCACACACATGTGGTCGGTGTGCACGTGTTCATGTCAAAGGCAGGAGGAGCTGGCAGGGGTGCAGGGCAGTGTGTTCCTGGCAGGGCCACCACCTTGGGCGTGGGGACTGCCCATCTTTCGGAGAAGCTTTCTGCTGCAAAGCAAAATGAAGTTTATGAGAAGTCAGAACAAGAAAGCTATTTCCATTTTAATCNTTTGAAGTCCGTGGCTTTTTCTGGAGCAGTGATTGTGGGAAGTTATCCAAATATAGAGGCAGCACAGCCATGGAATCCTTTGCAGTGCCTATCATTCTGCTGTAATGATTAACATACTGGAAAAAGTAAGAATTCTGTTAAAAGTTCCATAGCCACTGAAGCTATGAAGGTGTATTTGGACATCAGTGGCATTAGTGACCCCCCCTAGGTGAGGATATGCCCTCAGCTTTCACAGGTGGGATGCAGAAGCCGTGTCCCCGTGGCGGTGGCTCTGGGCTGGTGGGATTGCAGGTGCGGGGAGATGCTGCTGGTGGCTTCAGGTCTGTGCTATGGGAGGGGCATTTAAGAAGAAGGAGGTGGCTGGCTCTGGTGATGTGAAATGGCAACCGGGACCAACTCGTCAGTGATGTCAGCGTACAGTTTGTGCTAGAGCAGTGTTGGCTCATAGCTATCCCATCTCTGAAAGCGTCTCCCCTACTCACCTTACCCATCTCAGGGCTTTCAGTTCCTGTGTTGAGCATTTTTCTTCTGTTTTTATGCAGAGGCTTCAATACTTGTGCCAAGAAACAGGCTCCCCTTGCTGAATTCCCTCCAGACACATCCGTTGCAGTTAGCACTTAAGCTCCGTCCCTCCCATTTTATTCAGTTTTTAATTAGACTCCTGAACAGGAGCACAGAGCAAACTCTGCTTTTATCTGGGAGATCCTGTGGCTGTGAAATATTTATAGGAAGTAAATAACTGTCAGAAAGTAAATAAATCCCTGACTCTACATGAGTGTAAAAGTGCTTTGAAATAGTCTCATTCGAATAAAAGCTCCTCACATTGAGTGGCAGTAAGAAACAGCAACACAGGCAAAAAATTCCCAACGTAGAAGGTAAACACAATTACTAATTCATGGAGCAGCACGTTTCACAGTAGCAGCTTTAATATCTATCTTTGCAGTTTGATTTTAAATAGGCCAGATTAAAAGGAAATCGGGATTTGGTTTGGTCATCGTCTTTTCAGAAAGCAGAGTGCAAGCATGGATAGACACACCATGCTGCTGAAGTTATTCTAAATTTAGACCTTGCCATCTCCACTTCAAACTCTGGATAAAGCAATTAAACAAAGCTCAGAGGAGGCAGCAGCTCTTGTAGGTTTTGATGGGTCAAGTAGATCACCAAGCTCAAACATCATTGTACAGAGGAAGGACTAAATTAAATATAAGCTCAAAAGCTGGCTTGTCACTGTGTATGGGGTAGAAGCTCATCCTGCTCCAGGCTTGCTGGTGTGAATGTGAGTTCTGGAGGTTTCTTTGAAACAGATCTCTGAAAAATGTTTCCCTCTCCTCCAGTAAACCCATTGCTCCCATCTGCTGATGGTATTAGTAGCATAGCATCCTAGAGAAATGCTCCTGGACCAGTATGCTGTTAATAGAGACAGGTTAACTCAAGCCAGTGGCATCCAGCTAAGCAGAGGCAGCTTGTTTCCTTCTTCACTTGTTCTGATGGCTGTTGTTGGAGGAGGGAGATGTCTCTCTCTCGCTTTCCCTTTCTGTTGGCTAGAAAAGGAGCCTCGACTAACAGCTTATGCTATATGTCAAACTTTATTTTCTTGGTAGTCAAAATTGGGGTGAAACAAGTCTTAACCAGCACATCCAANTATATTTTGACTTAGTGTTCTACGTTCTCAAAAGAAGGCTATTTAAAATACACGCCCAAGTCATGTTCCTTCCTATTAAAAAGGCTTTCTGTAGCACTGAGCTGTTAGAAGACATCTATTCTGGTTTGAGGTGTTAGGCTGGGATCTTTTTTTTGTTGAAATATCCCTTTTTTTGTTGGAACAGAACGGTCACACACATGTGGTCGGTGTGCACGTGTTCATGTCAAAGGCAGGAGGAGCTGGCAGGGGTGCAGGGCAGTGTGTTCCTGGCAGGGCCACCACCTTGGGCGTGGGGACTGCCCATCTTTCGGAGAAGCTTTCTGCTGCAAAGCAAAATGAAGTGTATGAGAAGTCAGAACAAGAAAGCTATTTCCATTTTAATCTGATAGATTTTTTTTTTATTATTTTTTTTTAAATGTGCTCCGGCTGCACTGGTCAATAATGTTAAACAGCCTGATGGCTTGAGGATCTTGTTAAAGGATTGTTCATAATCTCCCTTGTCTCCAAATGCACTCTTTTAAGTGAAAAATCCTTGCTCAAAACCTTAAGCAAATTGCAATTTGCCCTGGCCCTCTAGACAGCTGTGGTAAGTAATCTTTCCTTAACCAACAGCAAACAAGATATTTCTGAAAAAACAGGGAAAGTAATGCATGATCTCCCCCCCCCCCCCCCCCCCCCCCCCCCCCCCCCCCCCCCCCCCCCCCCTCCCTCTCCTCNCGTACAGTTTGTGCTAGAGCAGTGTTGGCTCATAGCTATCCCATCTCTGAAAGCGTCTCCCCTACTCACCTTACCCATCTCAGGGCTTTCAGTTCCTGTGTTGAGCATTTTTCTTCTGTTTTTATGCAGAGGCTTCAATACTTGTGCCAAGAAACAGGCTCCCCTTGCTGAATTCCCTCCAGACACATCCGTTGCAGTTAGCACTTAAGCTCCGTCCCTCCCATTTTATTCAGTTTTTAATTAGACTCCTGAACAGGAGCACAGAGCAAACTCTGCTTTTATCTGGGAGATCCTGTGGCTGTGAAATATTTATAGGAAGTAAATAACTGTCAGAAAGTAAATAAATCCCTGACTCTACATGAGTGTAAAAGTGCTTTGAAATAGTCTCATTCGAATAAAAGCTCCTCACATTGAGTGGCAGTAAGAAACAGCAACACAGGCAAAAAATTCCCAACGTAGAAGGTAAACACAATTACTAATTCATGGAGCAGCACGTTTCACAGTAGCAGCTTTAATATCTATCTTTGCAGTTTGATTTTAAATAGGCCAGATTAAAAGGAAATCGGGATTTGGTTTGGTCATCGTCTTTTCAGAAAGCAGAGTGCAAGCATGGATAGACACACCATGCTGCTGAAGTTATTCTAAATTTAGACCTTGCCATCTCCACTTCAAACTCTGGATAAAGCAATTAAACAAAGCTCAGAGGAGGCAGCAGCTCTTGTAGGTTTTGATGGGTCAAGTAGATCACCAAGCTCAAACATCATTGTACAGAGGAAGGACTAAATTAAATATAAGCTCAAAAGCTGGCTTGTCACTGTGTATGGGGTAGAAGCTCATCCTGCTCCAGGCTTGCTGGTGTGAATGTGAGTTCTGGAGGTTTCTTTGAAACAGATCTCTGAAAAATGTTTCCCTCTCCTCCAGTAAACCCATTGCTCCCATCTGCTGATGGTATTAGTAGCATAGCATCCTAGAGAAATGCTCCTGGACCAGTATGCTGTTAATAGAGACAGGTTAACTCAAGCCAGTGGCATCCAGCTAAGCAGAGGCAGCTTGTTTCCTTCTTCACTTGTTCTGATGGCTGTTGTTGGAGGAGGGAGATGTCTCTCTCTCGCTTTCCCTTTCTGTTGGCTAGAAAAGGAGCCTCGACTAACAGCTTATGCTATATGTCAAACTTTATTTTCTTGGTAGTCAAAATTGGGGTGAAACAAGTCTTAACCAGCACATCCAAACCCACCACAGTCAAAGCCCTTGCACTTAACTCCGTTCTGAGCATAAAGTAATAATATTCAGTGTTCTCCCTTTGCCCATTTTCTATGTCAATGTTTGTGACTATGCCCTTGCTAAATTTCTTTGCCTTAACCATATTCCACCTGAAGTTTCTACCTTCTCCTTGTACTAGGGCATCCTTGTGCCTCGTTCACCTTTCCTACCTTCCTTTCTTTTGACTAGAGATAGTCTATCTTCACATAGATAGTCTATAGAGATAGCTCTATCTGTCTAGACCCTTCTTGCCCTTTTGGGACAAAACTCTCTGTTGTATTAACAGTAAAATCTAAGGGGAGGATATGCAGAGAAGAGATAAGGATATTTCTAGTCTGTGTATCCCTCATTGATACCACCAGACAGCTCCCTGAGTCATAGGTACTTCAAGCAGCGCTACTCCAAGCTTGTTCTCTGCTTAATTAATGTGGTCTTAGAACACCCCTTCCAGCTGATTGACTTGAGAGGGAACTGGAAAAGCTGAGAGTTCTCAGTATAATTCTTGGAACTGGTGGATGAGGCAGTCAATAGTTGACATATATTCAGAGAAAGGGACCTCACAGTCTCCATCTGCTCACATCAATACACACAATGGATGAAACCACCACTCTGGTTCCAGAGGGAGACACTGCAATTTTTCGCATGAAATCCCAGGACTGTCAGAAGTGTATGATGTGATGAATAGTTAAGACTGAATTGGCCTTTCTGGTGGGTCTGACCTACTTGGGTTTTGTCTTCTGTTCCCCTGGCCTAGTGCCCTGGCATACTTTTCTTGCTAATAGCATTCACTAATGGATGGCTGGATGCTCTAACAAAGCCAACAGCACTCTGCTATGAAGGTTAGTTTGCAGCCAAATTCACCAAGAGAACTAGCCAAACTCCTCTGCACTATTTGGGCACTATTTTGAAAATTCAAGAAGGATCGTAGTTGTGTACCCAGTGGTTGCTTCAAAGGGATGATTTTCACAGTTGTGCAGTGGAGCCACCTCCCTGATGGAAGAAGGAACCTGCTGACATAAAGATCTGCCATGACTGTTTACAGGTGGGCTTTCCAGTCTCTGGTGCTAAGAAGGCACAGAAGTTTGGGTTCACCTTTCTGAATTTAATCTCCTAGCTTGAATTGCCACGTCTGGGACCACAGACTCTATAGTTGCAGGAAAGAAGTACTTCTAGAGGCTCAGAAACCCGAAAGATCAGACACTTGGGATATGGCTGGGCTTTGAAGTGCCTTCCTCCCTGTGTTGGCTCCATAGGGAATGTACACATCTATGCTCCAAGTGCAATGGGAAAATGACACCTCAGTGTCCATACACGTTTGATGCCTGTAGAGT
Organism: Aramus guarauna; assembly: GCA_013400195.1. Lineage (NCBI taxonomy): Eukaryota > Metazoa > Chordata > Aves > Gruiformes > Aramidae > Aramus > Aramus guarauna. The sequence goes on along the minus strand of VXBL01001158.1, from coordinate 361,004 downwards.
TGCTGTGTCAGGCCTATGCTTTGTTCACAAGATGTTGGAAGCCTTGGTAGTAAGAGGATGGATAGGCAGTAGCATGCAAAGGGGCAGATGAGGGCCAGAACCCAAGGTCACTGTGCAGAATGCAATGGTGCTTCATCGGATTTGCGCTGGTTGAACTTTTAGTTGAAGTTGCTAATTTAAACTTTACTGCAGATGTTCTGAGAGTTTTGCATTTAAACTAATACAAAGTAATCTTAAAAAGCAGCATCCCTATCCTACCTTAGGAAAAGTCTGTCTTGGTCTGCTAGCTCTCTTTGTAATTAAGGTTGTATGACTAATTATGAATATACTGTTTAAGTTGAAACATATTGTAAACTTCTTAAATCAAGTGAAATATCTCACATGCATGGAAATACAACCAGTTAAAAGATGCAACGTCTAATATATGACACACTCTTTCTAAATTAGGCTCGTCTCTTTGAAAAAATGCATGAGTTCCACAGCTCAGGCTTAGATCATAATTTGAAACTGCAGAGGATTATCTTAGAATTCACAAAAAGCATCTCCCAAGGGTTTTTGATGGATGCTTCTTCATATCAGCTTTTTATCTTGAAAGCTGTGTCAAACTCATGGAAACATGAAGAGTTTGTGATGTGTGCTTCTTCTAAAAAGCATCACAGCTCCCAGCTATGAATTCTGATTCGACAGGTAAATGCTACGTATGCTCTTCCTATAAATGAATATGGACCTGAGTTTTTCTTCTCTTCAAGGCTTTGAGCTTTCCAGCTAAGGTAGCACCATGTAAGGATGGGAATGCAATTCATCTTGCTCAAGTACTGACCTCATCTTCATCTTCTTGTAGATTTAGGGCCGAATTCTGCCATCCCTTCATGCCAGCACAGTTTGATTGACTGTCAGGGGGCTGTGGGTTTGGCCATCTCTTAGTGGGCCACCTTGCTGCAAAGCTGTGTGACTGGGAGTCTGGTGGCACGATAGCACTGGTTGTCTCAGTCCTCAGATGAAACCACCTGGCAGGACTTCACAATTATCATGCCAACCCTGTTGGTAGTTTGTGCAGTGAACTTGTGAGGACCTACCTTCCCCTCAGCAGTTTAGCTGGGTCACCACCTCTGAATGGTCTCCACTTCTTTTTTCTTCTAATATTTTCTCTGGTTAGTTTGCTGTAGTGTCTGAAGCATACTGAGAACTTCCCAGGCATAAGAGAAGGGACTGTGTGTGCCCAAGGAGAGCTTCACAACAGGCACAGCAGATAGTTATCAGAGAGGTGGGACTTTATAAATCAACAACCTTAATTACTTGCAGCCTGGAAAAAATGAATGGAGAGATGTACTTATAGAGTAGACACTTCAGTGCGAGTTCAGGCACTAATCCATAAAAAGCAACGAGTTGATTTGTGCCTTGCACAAGTGACTGAAATCAACTTCCCCAGGAGACCCTGGCAGTGCTGTTGGGTCACCTTCCATCGACAGGGACAGCCCGTGTTGGAGCTAAATGACTGTGGTACAAAATAGCACCTGAAATAGCATGTGTTATCCCACATAGCCACTACTCCTTTTAAGGAGGGGATCTGTCAGCTCCCTCTGTTTCCTCTTTGGGAGAGTGATGGTGCAACCCTTCCCTCCCTTTCTGTTTCTCTCCTTCTGTATAATTCTGCTCTCCTGCATTTCTCTAAGGCTATTGTAGTACTTTTCAAGTCAGCTTAACCGTAAGCAGTCCTTAATCACAAGCAATCCTTTTGGTATTAATACAACAGAAAACTCAGATGATGCCTCTGGTTGTTATGGACATTTGCACCAGTGCAAGGCCAGTAGGCAATACTGCTGCATCAGCACAGGAATAGATAACCACCTGGGGCTAAGGGCAAGCAGAACTGAACCTCAGGCCTCTCTATTGTCTGCTCCAGCTTTAAAATACTCCTGGGAAGTGAATCTGAAGAATGAAGCTCAATGCTAGTAAATATTTTTGACCTATGCTCTGGCTGTGGGTAATTTACAACATGCTTGAAAATCTGATCTGGGTTATGTCCAATTCACAGAAGTTTATTTCCAAGGCAGTTATTTATAGACTATCTTCCTGGCTCTTGGGTTTCTTGGGGAAGTGTCTGAACATCAGCTCTCTGAGCAATCACCATAAAATTAAAATTTTCAATTTTAATGGTGAACAAACAGTTTAAGGAAAGTGAAATATTATCCAACAAATCCTTCTTTTCACTTAAAGCTTTGAGTCTTTAAATATTTATTAGCAGTGTCTCTACTCTGCAGCAATGCTAAAAGGCTCAGCCCCATTCTAAGGCGGAAAACAATCCATTTGATTAAAAATGAAGAGCAAATGCCATTTCTAAAGAAGGCCTTCAAGTCAAATTACAGTGTTTGGAAAAATGATCGGCCTTTTTGTCTTGTCTGTAGTACAGCAAGAAATTGGGTTTGGTTTTGTTTCCTCCCTTAAACCTCCTTTGCCCTACAATTTTTGTAGTTCTTTCTCATGGCTTGACCCTGTAGGAGCAATGGTGGTATTTCTCTGGGTAGATCCACCAAGTTGCTCCCTAAATAGAGTTCTTCATGTGCTTCATGTTCTTTGTTTGCAGACATGGGGCCCTTGGGTGCTTATTCTATTTTAAGTTCTGTTTTTTTCTTGCTTTAGCTATATAGGAAACAGTCTGCTGTAATCTCAGAGGATAATAAGGTTTGGGAAATCTGAGGAGACTTTATGTTCCCATGCACTGATCAAACTACCTATAGTTTTTCTTTCTTTTAAAAAAAAATAATTAAAAAATCTTAAAATCTTTAAAATAATTCTCTACACAATAGTAAACAGTGGCGAAGAAAGATGTGATTATTGAATAGGATTTCGAATTTAATCTGCCTCAAGTTGTCAGCTGGAAAAGAGCCCCCTGAAGGGTGACTGTACGTGGAGCTGGCATTGCTTTGCCTGGGGAGGTGCCTGGTACCTCCTGGGAAGAGGGAGATGATGAAAAACTTCATTTAAAATGTGAGTTCCCAAAGAAAATTAGCTTATGGTAGAATAATGGTCTCATTTGTAAATCTCTGCAAAGCTATCTACTATAAAGGTTTTTGGGTTAACCATAGCTAGGAGGACCATGCTAGTTTGTTTTAATCACTTAGCAGTGAATGTTTAAGAAGTTATTCTTACAGGAAAGTCCTGAATCTGTGTGCATGTGTGCACCCCATCAATGTTTGCAGGATTCAGTGGAAATAAGGGCTTCACAGTGGTCATCTGTACGAATGTACAGGGAGAGGAAACCTCTCTGCTAAGAACCCACAAAAAAGAAGAAGGGGAGATGGAGACAGTGCAATAGCTTGTCCATGATGGGGCAATGAAAAAGTGCCAGAGCCAGGAGAGCAAGCTGTGGTTTTCTAGAGCACTAATCCAGTTCTCTGACTCTGCTTTCAGGCTAGCCCCATGATGTTAAGAGCAGCAGTGTTCTTGGAGGGTCTGTACAAACAATCAGGGGATGGTGTGTTCCTGTCATGCATTAAAGCTACCCTGTATAACTGAATTGTCAGGGAAACTCTCTAGGAGATGGAGCAATAAAAAGTTTAATAAAAGGAAATATTATCCGTTAAATAAGGTAGGACCTTCTCACAAGCATGTAATTTCATAGATAAGCAAATATAAAGCTAGGTAATACACCTTGTCTTCAGCTGAGCCGCTTCATTTGGTTTGCGCAAGGTATGCGTTAACTCTCGCTCTTAAGTCTGCTAGTTCAGCCTGTGAAGGTTATCGCCTCAGTCTTGTCTCAGGTAATTAGAAATGTCTTCTAAATGGCCCAGTTTCCCAGTCTCTGGTGCCAGAAGACAATAAATTATTGGTAACTGAGCCCTCAGCTAAAAGGGCTGCTGCAGTTAGGCTTCATTGCAAAAGATAAGGTGGCACCCAAACTGTTGATGGCAGAATGAAGGAAAACAAATTATCGTGTCTGAAATCGAATGAGTTTTCATTAATGCATCTAATCTGTCTAGTGAAAGTTCTAAATGCCATTTGTGTCTCCACTGTTGCTCTAAACAGTGACAAACTCATCAGGGGCAAACAAATTGCGATGTGTGCCACCAAAGCTAAAGCATACCAGAAGTGAAATAAGGAATTTGGGAAAGAAGTACATTTCAGGGAAACCTGCTGTAGCCCTGAAGTTCGTGCGTCGCTTCCCACCTCTGGGAGCTTTAAATATCAATTACCCACATAGAACCAGGATTTCTACTTGCTCTCAATTAGGCAGTGTGAGAAGTTCTGCAGGCACAATCCCCATACCCCCGGTCCTGTCTCTTGGGAGGAGACCTCTCCCTGTGTGCTCTAACATGGAAAGGTCTGGTCATGGACTCCTTCTGCAGATGGCTTCCTGCAAAACCAACACCACTGAGCAGCAGTCCTGCCTGGGGAAGGCGGAAGCTTTCTCTTTAGCTGAAGAAGGAATTTAAACCTTCCAGAAGATAATTTATTCAGAGTTCAATCTGAGTCACACCTTTATCCCAGTCTCTGTAGAACCCTAAGCAAGCTGAACTTGGTGCAAACATTTCTTTTTCTTGTCCATATCAGTTTTTCCCTCTGGTTTCCTCTTAAAAACTACAAAATGCATACCTACAGAAAGAGCAAATCTACATCTTGCCAGTGTGCACATAGCTTGCAGGCTGGAGATGCTCTACAAGATTGAGACAAGATCTTGTTGGGGTTTGTTGCTGTTGTTTGCCTGTTTTTAATCTAAATTTTGTGTCCTGTAGGTGGAAAGGAACAGTGATGTAAGAACAGAAGAGTATAAATCAGTCATAACTGAATCTGAGCTAGAATTTAGAGATAAGTTCCTTGCCTCAGAGTAAGGGAAGAGTTTGGGAACTGCCCAGTAGCAGTGGGGATGGGGGCAGGTGGGGAAGAAGTGGTCAAAAAAAGCTTAAAAGCAAAACCTGTTAAAAGCAACTGGATGGGACAGTAGGCAACCTGGGACTGGGGTGGGAAGGGACACAACTATATCTGTGACCACAAAGTGCAAGGTTTATCTAGGCTTCTTCCCTATGCTCATAAAGGAAGAGTTTTTTGGGTGGAAAGACCCTCTGCCAATTGTAGAAGTGGTCCAAGTCCCTGAAGGTGATCTGCAAAATGAAACAGAAGCAAAATGGGAACATATCTCTTTGATTTTGCAGCTAGCCCCAGAGCCCCTCCGTCCTTTACTTCTGAGCTTTTAGTGGAGCTGATTGCATATCTTTGAGGCCTTTGGTCCTCAGCTGTAGAAATGAAAGCGCAGTGAGCTGAGCTGGTTGCTGATTCACCTCTATGAGTAGAAACAGCCTTACAGCCTGATCAAAGACTTATTCCAGTGGGGGTCTTTCCGTAGCATTTTCTCACAGACCCGAAGATATGTAAATGTTCTGCAGAATCTGACATACATGATTAACATTAAGCATATCTCATTGTTGGTGAATTCTTTCTAATAAAAGGAAATTTAAAGCTAAAACAAGCCCTTCTGAAAAATAAGCCTGTGCAGAATTACAAGTAAGCGTCGTTTCTCTCCATTATTTTTACCATCCTGCAAAGTTGATGCATCCTCATTCTGCTGATGGTTAAATGTGTGAATAATCTGTCAGGAGCCTCAGCCATTTCTTCCTTTTACATTACACAGAATGGTGTTATGGCAGATCTCTGTATTCTTCTATCCTGTAGCCTCTGTGGTACATTTAATAGCAGAAAACAGCCAGTGCTTTGAAATAAAAATTAATTTAGGCTTGCATGTTAGATGCAGAGAGAAGGAGTTATTTTTTTGTTGTTGTTTTCTTTTTCTGACCTTTTTTTTTTTTTACCTGCTCTGAAAAGGGATGCTTTTAAGTCTTTGGTGTTTATGCTTCAAGCAAATGCAAATAAAACAGTAACTAAGCTAGCTGGATTTAGAATGTATGCAGAGAATCACAAATTTTATGGACTGTTGATGTTATTTCAGAGGAATCTCAAAGAATTAGACTGAATAGTGAATCAAAGAAGGAGAAATTTTCTTTGTTCATACCACTGAGGGTTAAGGAAACATAACCTTGTTGAAGGAGCTTAATGTAATATTACCCAAAAAATAGTACAAGTTTGGCTGATGAAAACACTTGGGTTGATACAACAGAATATACATAGACTTCTGCAAGACACATAATTTGGTCCACAGAACCCTTTATATTAAGGAACTAGAGAGCATGAAAATGAATATTATGTGTATTAAACAGATTTAAAACTGCCTAACTAATGGTCCTCAAAATGATCACTGTCAGCTTCTGGGACTGCGGGTGCTCTCTGGGACTCATCTTTTTCTCCATTTCCATGATACTTACCAGCAGATTGGAAATGGCACTGGCCACGAGATTCCAGCTCACAAGTCAGGATGGTGCCATGGGGAGAGGTGGCAAAGTATGGCCAATGGAAAAACATGCTGAATATGAGTTCACCTATAGCCAAAATGATAGTGTGTTTCTTGAGCACATACAGTTTGGGAAGGAGCTATTGCCCCTGTGCTAATATAAATTCTATATGAAGAGTCTGTCTAGGTCAGCAATTAAAAAAGTGTTCGGATTAATCAGGGTCTCCTCTAAGAAGATTTACCAAAATAATAGAAGGATTGATTAACATGCCTTATTGTGAGAAACCTGAGCAATTTGATTAGCTATTAGAATAACAGTTTTGTGCTAACCAAGGCAAGTCTTAACTTTCCACATCTGGAACAAAAGTCTGTAAGGGAACCTTTTCAATATAGCAGATAAAGCTTGAAAGAGATCCTGGAAGTTGAAGAGAGGCATCTTCATACAAGAAGTATGAGTGAATGGTCATTGAAACAATAAGGGACGTCATGGTCAAGTACCACTGCATTTAGCATTGATGTGGAATTAAAAAACAATGTATTGGAAGGACCTGTGGCCCCAGCTATGCAGTTTAGGCTGGAGCTTCAAAGCAATTTTTTCACCCTGTATCAGGGGAGGAGTCCCAAGAGCCCTCTGAATTCAGTCCCAGAGGCTGCCCCACTTCTTTCTGAACACCTGAAATCTAACAGTCTGGGGAAAATTGCATGGCTTCAACAGCATCATAGAGACAGAAACCTATTCCACCACGTGGGTCTCTGTGAAAGGTGATGAGCGTCTCCAGGAATCTGTAGGATCAAAGCTTTAGATTAGATTCCCCCNCCGTTGACTTTGCAGAGAGTGAAGAACCGAGGATGGTTTTAAAATAGGAATTCTATTTCTTATTCAACATTCAGGCCTAAAAATTGATAGAAATGGTAGCAATTAGAGCGAGTGAGAGTGAGTAAGGTGCCTCTTCCACTTCATTTAGTAAAGAAACTGAGTTGTCTCCCCTAGGCACTTGTCTCGCAGCCTGTGTGACTGCAGATGGCTGCCACTTTGAAGGAAGCCTGTAATTCAAAAGCAACTCTGAATCATCCTGCCTGTCTTTCTTGGCATAACACCACTTCACTTTGCTGCTCTGCAGAGGCTGGTGTTCACAGGTTTTTCTTCTTGACTGGCAACACAAAGCAAGCCATGCGTCCAGGACTAATGGCAGGTGCCTTGGGGAAGACGAGGTCAAGTATTTCCGTCTACTGCCTCTACAGGAGGCAGCCCATTTAGCAGCTAGCATTACCTGATGCCCAATGTTCCCACCTAAGCCTTCATTATTAACCATCAGGGGAAGCATCTATCTTGTGCTCATTCCCCTTGAGATCAAAGCTGTGATGTACATAACTGTTGCGGGGGGTGGAGGGGTGGGAAGCTGAATGTTTCTTGGGAGTAAGGCAAATGTGAAGGCTCAGCTCTGGCTTGATAGCTTGGAGTGATTCAAAGTAGATTTCTCTATGCAATACAAAAAGCTGTTACACCTCCATGAGGAACCACAAAAAACAGCCCTTAGGCTTCCAAATAGGGTCCCAAATGGACCCAGTGTTATTTCAGTGATTTAGCTATCTCAAGGTAGCAGGACTAATTAACAAGTGATGAAGGCAGTGTGACTTCAGATTTATACCCTCATGCTAGTTTCTATTTCCCATCTGCCATTTTCCAATTTGGTCCTCAACCAGCTTCAACTCTTCATCCCTTGCATCAGGAGGAACAGGCAGGAGCTCCCCTCATGCCTTCTCTAGTGCTGGTGCTGTGCCGTAGACAGGCAGCACAGGTGGAGCAGCCAGCTCCTTCCCATGGGGCTGGAGGATGCATCTCTCTACAAGTTCATTCAGTAATGACCCGAGTTGGAGGTCCTGAGCCATCTCCCACTTTCCAGTTAACAAACAGCAAATTGCTCCTGAGCATCCTCCTGCTGGTGGTTTTCCTCCTCTTTGGGCATTTTTGCAATGTTGTGCAGGCTCTTTGTAACCATAGGGGAGAAAGATCCTGTTAAAAGGGACCTGAGGAAGTCATCTTGGCTGACCTCTTGCTCAAAGCAAGGTCAGCATTGAGTTTGCAAGTGGTTGATGTCTAGAAGAGGCTAAGTGTCTGCTGATGGAGGCCAGAACTGGTGCTGTTTCCTGTGCTCTCAAGAGTGTCTCTCCATTTGTTGGGCTCCATGTTACTCCACTGTAGTCTGTCTCCCCTTTGTTAAACTGCTTGGGCATGGAAATCCATGCTTTTCCATGCCGAAAGTTATAGCTAGCTGTCTTCCTTCACTGAAGATGGAAACACTGATGGACATTAAGGTGGCTGTGTCTAAATAGTCTGGCTAAATAGTCTCACCTAAATATAGCCTGGATCAAAATGGAGGGAGGTCAAAGGTCTGAGTAGTGTCAGCTTCCCACAGTTTGGGAAGCTTTTTGGGTTGTCTATTTAATCCAGCTACAAGGAGAAAAGACTATTTCATTGTAGGTTAGATAGTAATTAGTGTCGAAGCAGTTAAGCCACTGGAATAGGCAAATGGAAGCGTAAACTGCCCAAAAGGGTGCTGTATAAATTTGTCTCTCAGCTACTGTTAAGCATCGAGGCTAAGTAATTGCCATACTTGCTTCCCCAGACATGTTTTGACCTCTTGTTTAATTATCTTTCCAAAAATTGTCCATTCCTGAGGTTGCTGGGTTTTGCTGAACAAACTGCTGCCAATGTGCTTGAAAGAGATTATTTTTCAGGAAAAGCATTTTCACAAACAGATTTAATGTTCACTTTTCTTACTTTCCCCTAGGGCTCTCTACCTATTTTTATTCCTTATGTTCCCTTATCATGCAGTGGAACCCAAGGCCCTATTTACTGAGAAATGTTTTGAAAACCCTAAAACTTTCTATAAATAAATAAGTCTGCAACACTGGAGTCAGGAGCCTAGTTTCCAAGAGATCTTGCTTTGGTTGAAGTTTGGTTGACTTCAACGTGGGTGGATATAGGAGTTAGGCTTGATATTGTTTCCACATTGTAAATTCCCATACACAATCAGATTTGCTTTAGTTTCTGCATCTCTCCACACCTCCTGGGTGGTTATGGAGGAAACAGGTTACCTTCTGTGGGGAGATGTCTCTCATTCCAAATTGCAAGGTTAGTCATTGAGCTGAGCAGTGTCTCCATTGCCCCTTATACGAAGCCTTATGTTATTGTCTGTGCTTTTAAATTAGATGGTCAGCTTTGGCCCCAGGTGCCCACTGCCTTTCAGTAATGAACAGCAAGGCAAGAATCTGCTAGATTTCCTCCTGCGCTACCAAGACATTGGAAGAAGCTTGGTTTCTGAGTGTGCACACTCCTGTGATGAAAAGCTTGGCTTTGTCCTTACTCTGCAGAGACAAGGGATGCAAATGGTCTGGGCCAGCGGGCTGCAAAATCAGAAATGACAACCAGGAGGAGGATGTAAAGCTCCTGGTGAAATGGTGCTGACAGTCGCTGTTGCTGGCTTGTTTGCATCCGCAGCCGCTGCCTGGAGGCCCTGGCCCCAGCTCGAGCACGCAGGAGCCGGAACAAACCAACCGCGGTTTCTGTAATGAGGGTGTTGATGTGGTGATGTTGAAACCATCATGCAAAACTGCATCTCCCTGAATAGCTGTCCAATGGTATGTATGGTGGTGGACAGCAAGAGTGCCAGCTTTTCTGGACACCTCCTGTACGTGCAGGCTCCATCCGGAGGCTCCGTGCCCAGGGAGGTGCAGGGCTCCGATGGGACCCAGTGCAGAGCTCCCGCTCTCACCTCCCTCGGCAGCCCAGAGGCAGCTGTGGGGAGGCAGCCGGGCTGTACCGCAGCAGAATCAGCCTTGTCTTTGTTTCTCCATAATTAAATACGTTGCTTCTCAGCCAGCCTCGGTCAGACTTGAAATTCACACTGAATCTCAGATGCCTGTCTTATTTGCTGAATACTGTTTTTCAGCTGGATCCTTTTTTTTTTTGTCTGTGATGCAGGAGGAAGGGCTTTGGGCTCCATTCTGGCTGGAGTCTTATTCACAGTTTTATCCTCTTATCCCCACATACTGAGGAGGTGTGTTGTCTCCCCTTCTCCTGAGACAGAAAAGTTCCATCCTTCCCACCCTGGGAGAGCATCTTCAGCTCCAGAAGGTGCAGCTTGAGACTTGTAGCACTGTCACATCTAACCAAATGGCAGCTTCTATATATACCCTTGGTAAGGGTGGTTTCTGCCATCCCGTGGATAATAAAAGGCATGATCCTGTCCCTGTTGGGTTGAAAGGAAAACCCACAGACAGTTGACATGGCATTTACTGGAGAACTGGACAGATGTTGAGTTCTGCTGAGACTGAGGTCTACTGGGATGTTCACAACGTAATCTTTTTTCTCTGCCTGTGGCACTACTTGTCATATCGTAGAGAGCCTGGGTTTCTTAGAGAGCTCAGTTACTAGCTAGGCTGCTTTTGTGTCTTTATTTTCAAAATCATCCTCATAAAACTCCAAGTGGGCTCAGGCAGAGGGACTGAGCAGGATTCCTCTCTGTTCCTCCCAGCCTACCCGTCAGAGCAGTGGGTAAACGAGAAACCTCATCTTGGGGCTCTGATTTCATCCACAGCACAGCTTACCTGCTGGGAACAGCTAAGGTGAACGTAGCAGCTCTTGCTTTTGCTCTTGGACCTTCAGAAGAGATCATGTGTCTGGCATGGCTACTAGGTTCCCTGTTTTCTTGACTCCTGATGGCAATGCGGGGTCTGTCAGGGGCAAAGTATTGAGATTTGCAGGTTTTCCCAAGTTCATAACTTGGCTGCCGAAAGCTCCTTAGGGCTGGTGGGGCATGAACAGGGCAAGGTTTTGACTCAGAGCTATTAACATCTCTACTGTGTTTTGGTCCAGGGGTGTTTGGGGAAGAGTTTCAAGTGCTGGTAGAAGCTGTTTGCCTGCTGCCACTGCAGGTTAAATAAAGGTCTGACCCCAATAACAGTGTTAGCTGCTGCTGGGGAGAGCCACTCCTGCCTCAATCTACCTTCTGGAAAGAAGCATTTGTGCATTCAGCAGCAGCATTCAGGGTGGATAACACAGGCTCCTCAGCGACCTAGTCAGTAAATAATATGTGGCACATGAAATGAGCTAATGGTATTTTTATGTAGGGGAGAGACAGGCCAATCATTCATTCTCACTCATTTTTACTGTCTGTTTTATTCTCCTTGATGCAAAACAGCCAGATTCCAGCACCTTTTCCTCCATTAGAAGAGTAGACTTCAAAACCCATCTGCTTTTCTCATACTTGAAAGGGAATAATGCCTTGCTCCATCAAATTCTTAAGGCAAATGCTTCTCTGCATCTCATTTAAACACCTCTGAATCTAGTTGCCCACTTCAGTACTTCTAAATGTAAAAAATCATGTAGTGATGGCCACAAACTAAGCCCTCAGCTCCACCAGCTATCACAGGTAGGAGAAGGAAATGCAAGGCTTATCTAATGTCCATGAAGAAAATGCACAGGAAGTCCTCCAAGACAGCAGACTTGGTTGGGCTGGTCCTTGTCCGAAACAGAGGATGAATAGAAGGATAATAAATTTAGGGGCCAGCTACTACAGATAGATATCTTGATATCAGGAAAAAATATCTAGGCAAAAATCTCCAATTTTGCTTGCATTTCCTATGTACATCCTGGATTCCTTTAGCTTTTCCCCTACCTCCTCCTTTCCATATTCCAGAGAAAGCAAAGCATTAACTCTTGGAGATATGGACTAGCATACACCTGTTTGGGGAAGGGTTTGAGGATGTAGGTAAAGACCTGGAAATGTGAATTTTTGATACTTTGGGAAAGGTGAGTCCCTAAATCTTATTTGTAATTCTGTATAAAGCTATGCCAGCACTGCCTACCAAGGGCTGCTGTGGAAATGGGCAGACGACCTGCTAGAACTGCTGCTGCTATCTGTGCAAGTTTCATCTCGCTGTAGGACTAGACTCGGACTCATAGGTGAGGCTTTATAGAAGAGTACTTTTAATGCCTTAACATCCCAGGTAGTCAGCTGGATTTGTGGTTCCACCGACTCATTACAGCACAAACAAAATGCCTGTTCCAGGAACGAAGGCACTGGAGTGCTGTATCCTCTGCAAAAGCTCAACCTTCTTGGTGAATACAAGTCAAAAGCATAATTCCCTTCAAGGGCACGGGAAGGTGAGTTGGGGACACACTGCCAACACGCTAAGCACCGGCATGCCCGCTTTGACTCAGAGGCACAGCAGAGTCAGGATATCCTGGGAACACCAGGAGCACAGATGTTTCCTCTAGCTTCTGATTAATTGTACTAGTCAGATCATTTTAAAAATCAGGATCATACTTTAATAGGAAAATATTTATTAAAACATTGCAAAGTGCTTTCCCCACATGCCTATTGCATCATACCGTGTGTCATTCACTGCTTGCTATATGCAGACCACTGCTTTCAAAACTGCAGTGGAAGTTCTCCATACATAGATAATTAACATATATTTTTGCATTATCCATAATGTAACTTTCATCTCTTTAGTCTTTCATTTCTCACAGCTTTATTTTAAGGACAGAGAACATGTAACATAGGGACACTCTTGATTTGATGGGAGCTGATGAATAGACTAAGATAAATACCACATAAATATTTCTTTGAAATAATGCGCTTCCTTGCAGAGTGGATCAGATGTCTATGTTGCATCACGGTAGCTGTCATTTCATTAGACTTCTTAATTCAGCATTGAAGCCATGCTTTACTGCCAGCTATTCCTACTTTGTAATTTGTCATCTACAGCATTTGGATTGTGCACCTAAAATATTTGCGCACCTCAAATGTAATTTGCAGCCAGAAATTTCAGTTAGCAGAACAGCACCAGCAAAATGAAAGTGCAGTGAAATCCCTCAGATTCAGAGTGGGGACAGTTTTGGTGGGTGGCAGGCAGCTGGCTTTTTGGTGGATTGCATGATATTTATTTGGAGATCTCAGAGAAGAATCAGAGCTAAAATGATGAGTCGTAGCTATTAAGTACTCTTTGAGTTCATCTGCAAACAGATGCACTTTCAGAGCTCAAGGTTGTCTGCAGACCACAGTGAAGGCAGGAATCAGTTACAGCTCCTAAAGGCAGTGGGAGTTCCTGCTTCACGCTCTTTTATGTCATCATGGGTTTTAGTGAGTGGGTAGAGGGTTAACTCCTGGAACTTGCTAATGAAAAGCTCTGTGCACCCATCCAAAGTTGGAGATTCAAAGTTATCAGACAAACTTCAGTGAATGATAGCCTGACTCACCAGCATGAGTCAGGGCTTGTTCTAGAACTCCTTTCTGCTTTTTTGTGTGGGGAACTACGTATCACCAAAGTGTTGCTGGCACTTCTCAATGAAAACAGAATAGTGAAGCAGGAAGAAGTAATGAACTTGCTCATAAAACTTGCACAGGTGGGAAGAGTCACCCAGATCCATTTCATATTCTTTGCAAATTGCTCTAGGAATCTCGTCATCGAGGAAGATGCAACTGCCTATCCTCTGGAGTCTCTTTGTACTAGTTCACTGCAGCAAAATCTCTCAGGATAGGTCTTGCACTTTCACTTGAACTGTGAAATGCTGGAATATGTATTTGCAAAGAGAGAGTTTCTTAGGGGAATGTTCTTTCTAACACACCAGCAGCTTTCACAGACATAGTTCTCTTTTGTTTTACCTGTTTTACTAGTTTCTGTAGGCAATATTTTCTGGGCAACGTTTTGAAAACTGCTTTCAGCCTGACAGGTAAAATTATATGGGAAGTCTGCCTCCTCTCTACCATGGTCCTTTAGATTGCAGTTCCCATGTTGTACCGCAGTTGGCAACCTTCAGCAAGATCTGCGGCAATGCAGTCAATCTCCTTCTGTTGGCCAAGGAGGGACATTTGTCTGGACCAGCCTTGGAAACCCTAAGAAATGCACTGTCTAAACAAATGCTACTTTAATTGTTGGAATGGGTCCAAAACCAATTGTTGTAATCACAAAATTTGGGATTTGGGTTGCAGCTGCCAGCCCCTTGTTCTCCCCTGACTGGCTCTTTGTGGATGATTTTATTTGTTGCCTGAGGAAGAGAGTGAGTGGGATGGCAAACAGATGGAGAAATGCAATGGAGAACTGAAAACCCTGAGCCCCCAAAACCTGGAACTCAAGAGTAATAATATCACAGTGTTCAGAAAGATTAGTCTTCTGATCCTGTTGGCAAAAACTGCTGTTTCCCAGCTGGTCAGCCAGCTCTGGCATCCTCCAGTCACAATAGCAATTGAGAAATGACTGGAGAGCTGCTTCTGTGCTCAAATCCTTGCTGCCAGATGTACAATTATCGCTACTGAAGTAGCAAAAGAGCCTAGCTTGGGAACGCAGCAGGCTCCAAGTAGCTTGATTTGCTTTTGACAGCTGTTGCATTGCATTTTGTATCTTACCTCTAATTCTTGGCCATGGCTGACATACCACACCTCTTGACCTGTGCTGACTGTGATCTGTGCTGTAGCTGTGATTGGCTCAAATGGCCAAAATATATGAGAGTGTTTATAAGGTCATGTAAGATTTTGGCTGCGAGGAAGGGTGAAAGGGGCAAGTCTCATTTCAGTGAGATCTGTTTTTCCTCTCACAGATTTATGGCTTCCCTTCTCGACTACTCCTTAATTAGCATGAAAATGAACTAAATATTTTAAGCAAATCAGAATTTCAAGAAGCAGTTACAGCAGTGCTTCATGTTTAAGTGTGCACAGCACTATGCACGTCATCATTGAATAATGAATTAATAAATATCTTTGAAGGAATTTTTAGCCCAGAAAGCATACACCGTTTTAGCTTCCAGTCAATTGCCCTATTTACTGCGGTTCTTTTTTAGCAACACTATCAGTCCTGGAAGTAGCCTTGTCAATATTTTAGTTGCTCTGGTGTACAGAGCCATAGTATTCAGCTGAATTGTAATCCTTAAATTGGCAGGCAAACAGGTTTGCTCAGCTTGCCTGTTCCCTTTTTGGTAACAGAAGCTTGGAAAACCTTCTATACAGGGTAAGGATGAAGCTTCTTGTCTGACACAGCTGTGAGATTCTGTTGTCCACGGTGAAACCTCTCTCTGATGCTGCTGATTTGAAGGGTACAGAGAAACTTTGCCTACAGAAAAAAATCCTATTGCAGGCACATCTAACCCTTTCAAAGACAAGGAGAGTTTAATATTTAGATAAACCCTTTTCTCCTCTTACTGGGAGACACTTCTCCTCCTCCTCCTCCACATTTTTAAAGGTGTTTATATCCCACAGACCCAAACCTGCTAGAATGTGATTTGGATGACAAGCATTTGGACTCAGCTTGACCCCCCTGTGTGGACTGTGTGGAACAAGTGCCCTTGGCCCACGCTCCTCCTCCGCACCCCTTTGGTCGAAGGAAGGGTGCTGGAGGCAGAGGGGCCACATGAGGGATGTGGGTGTGCTGCAGCCTCTTTCCTCACCCCAGCGCCTGGTCCTGCCTGATGTCCACCTGGGCTGACACGGAGGGAGGGACACTGACCTGGAGGGATGTCCCATGCTGGGGTCGTGGTGGCCAGGAGCTTGACTGCCTCATGGGTGGCATGGTATCCTGTCCTTACCCTCCCTCTCCTTAGCGCCGTCCAGGATGGGGTACAGGCTCCCAGCATGACCAGTGACACCGCTCCCATTTAGATGAGGATCAGGTCCACCCCTGGAGATATAAATCCCTGTGGCTGCAATTTCTACCTCAAGAGCTCCTGCGGGTTTCAGGTCCTTACAGCAGTGTGTTTGTGTTTTGATTCTTTGCTGTGCCTCCTGCTGCTGTGCAGGGACGTGCTGGTGACAGAGAAAACCTGTAGGAGAGTACTGTCAGATACAGACAGTAGGACCCACCGTATAATGACAGTGATGATACATTAATGATTGACAAGTGCATAAAGTAAATGGACTGGCAAATAGTTTTCCGTGGAATCTCATTTTATAATAGCTATGTCTAGTGTTACTTCTAATAGAGGAGGTAAAAAGATAAGATGTCTGGGGAATGTGACTTTTAAAAAATTGAGTCCTGTTAAGCTGCAAGTGAGACGGGATTTGGGTTTAATGTTTAGGCTGTGTGCGATGGAGAGCAGTCAGCAGAGCTATGGCTGGAAGTAGGGTATCAGGTCACACCATTCTGTAAGATGAAACCAACATTTGTTCAGGCTGTGATTCAACTTGGCTCTGAAGTATGTGTATTAAATCCCATTGACTTCAGTGGGACTATTCGTGTCCTTTTACAGTGACACAAGGGCTTAAGTATTTTGCCATGTTGAAGCCTCTCGTTGAGACTTAAATGCATTCTTCCATGTAACTTAAAAATATCCCAATGGCAATATTTAGTTCTAGCTAGGAAAAGGCAGAGAAAAGATGAATGACACTTCTCATTGAGACACACTCAATATTTACATAAATAGTTGCTGTGAGGTGTTTTCTAGTCGAAATTACATGTGCCTGATTTACTTAAACACATTCTGAGGTCTACAGCTTTTAGCTTTGTTTCTCTTCAACTTCTTTAATGTATAAAACAACTAAACACAGTCTCTGAAGACTAGCTGATCATTTAAATTATATTATTAGCATTGATTAGTCTGACAGCAAGGCACTTCCATTTGAATGTCATTAGAAGGTAAGCAACAGCTGTGATGGATCACAGGAAGAAAAGGAACACTCAGCACAGAGGAATGGACACGGTGCTGAAGGCTTCATAAGGCAGGAAGGAACATAAGAAAGAGGCGAACAAAAGGTAGTAACTCAAGGCTACTGCATGAGAACTGATAGAATAAAACCTTCTCCTTTGGGGAAAAAATAACACAAAGAAAACAGAGTTAAAACACAAAGCGTATTAAGGCTCTGCATAAACGAAGCCAAACAAAGCCGTTCTTATTAAAACACATGCTGAGACCTCAGCTGTGCCAGTAGAGCCCCTAGGTAGGAAGACAAAAGTCCTCCAGTGTGAGGATGCCCAAAAGAGCAGGTAGGGCAGGCGGTATCGCTGCTTGCGAAGGCTCCTGCAGCCCCGTATGCCAGGGTGCAGGTGGCTGGTGTGTGCAGGGAGAGATGGGGGAAACAGCTACGGAAAAAAGCTCTCTCCATCCCAGGTTAGCCTCTACGTGTGGGAAGGATTCGGTCACAAAGTAGGTCATGTTGTAACGGTCTTGTAATATTGAGAAGGACAAAAATAACCCATTCACAGTGAACCAGCTCTGCTGAAGACAGTCTCATTTAAGCTACTCTAAGTTGCTACTACTACACAAAACCAGCTTGTAGGATGTGAATTAGTAGCCTTAAAATTAACTTGTCAAATTAACTCACAGTCACTATGAGCATCTTTATGAATAGAAGTTGCCTTTAGCAGGCAGGCTGGCACTGCAAAGCCATGATTAATGTGAACCCTTGGTGTAACTTCCAGTGTGTTATTTGGTGGCCCTCACAATTCACCCAGCTGATGTAGTTCAGTGAGTCTGTGGTCTGACTTGGCACGAGATAGAGAACCTTAACATAAATCTTGAGCTAAACCTCCCTCTGCTTCTGCAGGGTAGTAGTGAGCCAGCTGATGTGCACACAACTGCTCTTTTGCTCCCTCTTTTGATAAAAAGTACCTTTCCCGTGGCTAAACTGATAGTCACCGAATAATCTCTTCATTGCAGAAGCTCTATCCTGTGTAGCTGAATAATTTGTTGCAAACAGTTTCTAAAACCTGGTAATAGCTTTGTGAATACTGCATCGCAAAGGAGCTGTCAGCCTGCCTGTCTACTGCAAGCAGGAGTCAAACGTACAATAAACCCCATAAGAGCTGTCTTTAAGGGAAAAACTTTGACTGCAAACCCAACGGTTGTGATTTCAGGTTATAACATGCCTGATTCTGTGATGGTGCTGCCCGGCACAGTAGGGGAGTCATTTGCCAGACTTAATTTCTGGAAGCTAACTCAAATAACCCTTCAGCTCCGGCAGGTTTCTGATACCCGTGTTCAGCAAAGGCAGCGTTTTTGCAGGGATGGATTTGCTGATCTCTTGACCCTTCAGTTGTCAGTCCTGGTTGTGCAAAATGATTCGATCGCCAGTAATTCAGTGCTGGAGTGTTTCATACTCGTGCTGTGCAGGAACAGCTGATAGTACCAGGTGGAGAGCAGAGGCGTGATCATGCCCAAGGAGCTTGTTTGGAAATTTCAGCCAAGAACTCCTCTTTTTTTTTTTTTTTTTTTTTTCTCAAATGGCCAAGCTATAAATCCTTGGAAATGGCAGTTGATAATGGAAATGCTGACTCAACCGTAGCCATAGCCACAGTGGCCCCGCTATGACTCTGTGAGGAGAGAATAGATTGTTGTCAGCAGATGACTACATTTTTCAATTTTAGGAGCAATTCTCTTGATGTGTTAACCTTATTTACACTTGTTTCAGTACACTCATGTCTTTCTGCTGAATGTCAAGGGCAGCTCAAGATTTAAACAGAATTAACAATTTCTTCCCATGTCCTTCACTGTAATGAAATTGTTTCTGCTTCGAAGCAGTGAGGGCGTGGCAAAAGGTTTTGGTATTGAACACCAGTGTGTTGTTTTACAGGCGGTGGCCACATTCTCATCTTATGCACACTGATGTGTATAGACACAAGTCCCTTGAAGTCTACAGAGTCACGGATTTGTCTATTTGAATTTAGGACACATTATTATGTGTAATTCAAGGAATTGGTTAATAAGCCACCCATGTTCTTTGCTGACATCAGTGAGTCACCACTTCTCTGATGGGGTATCAGTACAGATGGGTGGGTGGTGCATGAGGTCTCCAAAGAAGATTGAAGGAGCTGGCCATACAGTGGTTGCACCACATCACCTCTTTAGGGTCACTGAAGGTTGTAGGTATCGTTCAAAGTCAGTCCAAATTTTCACAGGTGCTGCTGTCCAAGCACCTTCCACGATTAATGTAGTTTTCATGTGTCCTTATTAAGAGGCAGAGAAAGACGGGGGGAAGGAGAAGCTTAGTAGCAGAGAGGAGAAGGATTAGAAAGAGAAAGGAAAAATGAAATGGTACCAACAAACTGATACCAACAATGATATGAGCTGTAACATCCAACTTCCAATGGCCGATTTCTGCTTGGCCATTTTTACGTAGGAATTTAAGTATAGATTTGGATAGCTAAATATAGGCAGTCTGCTATCTATTATGTGAAATCTCAGTTTGAAATATTCAACATCTTCCTATTATATTTAGATAATCAGCATTTTATCGCACTGTGAAACCATCTGAACAAAAATCCTTTCAGAAAGTATTTCTTTGCTGTTAGTTGGATAACTCAGTAGAGATTTCCTTTATGAAAAGCAGCCATCAGATACTCTTCAGAAGTTGAACATCTTTGCAGACTCTAATGAGAAAAGAGAGCTAAACAGGATGTGAGGTCTCACATGCCCTCTACCCCCTGCAACGTTTTCTTTTTGGAAAGTTGGACTAGAAACTGTTTCTCTTTTTGTAACAGGTAAAATCTGGTTGTTAGAAGCCTTGTGCAGGGTTTTGGAGGAAACTGCCATATCTGATTCTTCATCTCGAGCCTGCCCGACAGGATTTCATTTACCCTGATAATATGAGCAGCATGTTGTGGAATATTCACTGTGCAGTCATATCATGCTTGAGATTAAACCCTAGCTAATGAATGAACCCTTCACTTCTGAATGTAATTGCTAACCATTAAAGCTTTAAACTGGCAGCAGCCCTGTAGCACACAGTCAGTGAAATGGTACAAAGCTGTAATTGCAACCTGTACATTTTCAAAATAATTCCAGTCTTATTGCGCTATATAAATATTGGATGGTTGTTCCATGGGATGCTAATGTAGTGTATCGCTACTCACCCATCCCAGCACAGACCCTTGGAGCTGCAATCCATTGAAAAAGATCTTTGAAGGCTATAAATATCCCAGCATTGCTCCCTGTTTGTAAACGAGAGCAATGGAAGCTAAATATATGCTGACTCTAGGGTGACAGATCCTGAAAGCGATTCTTATTCATTTTGATTCTTGCCCAGAATATCTTTCTTGCAGTCCTACTTCTGAATCGTTGAAGAAAACAACACTGACAACTCACCCTTCAGTCCTGCGCTGTAGACAAGAAAGGCTTGGGTAATGCTACAGAGCTCAGCTAATTGCAAAGTGAAAAAGAATATTGGTCATTTCCCTCCTTTCTGTACAAAATCCAAACTGCCATTAAATTCCAAGGCCAGGATTGTTAGCTGATTTAGACTGGCCCTGCTACATTGATGTCATCAGCGCTATTTGGTATTAATTGGCAAGAGGATCCAGCCTTGTAGCTTCATTAACCCAGACCGTGCTTTGGGCTTCTCTGGATGGCACAACACTGTCAGCAGCTGCTTTATCCTCGCCACCCGCACCGCACCGTGAATTCCCAGCTCCAAAGATGGTAAAATGAAAAACAGGCAGGTGTAGGAGGACAGGGAAGTTTCTGAAGGGAAGGCGCGCTGAGGCGCGGCGGGGCAAATGCTAACGCTGCTGCGAGGAACTGGGTGCGTAAGGACAGGAATAGGGCTGCTGCTGATCTGTTCGGAGCTAGGAGTGCAAGAAGCAGAGAGAATTTCTAAGAAACAAAACACATCTAAGATTTTTTTATTTGTTGTACACGGTGTGTACAACCTCCCAGGGAATACAGCTGCATTTACACTTTAAGGTTAAAATCCAAAGCAGTAGAGAAATGGAGGTGTTATTCCTGCTGTGGAAACAGTGAAGATTACAGGAGGGGAAAAACACAGTGGAGATATGAGGTAATTAAATTTGGTCCTGCAGGTGGTACTGACATCCCAACAGCAACCTCGCTTCTCCCCTGCTTCCATGCATGTCAGCAGCATTGCAAAATCCCAGCCCCAGAAATTGCAAATTTACACCTGTGGGTTTTTGCTTCTCCAGCTCAGGAAAAGGAGGCAAGGGTGCAAAAACAGATGGGAGCTGTCAGCCAGCTCAGAAATGACATGTCTCAGGAGGTGTTTTATTTATGGAGTCGTTCAGATCAAACAATCACAGAAGAACCTCGGTATCAATTGGAGAAGGGGAATTTGGTTCCTATGGACAATTTCTACTTTCCTTCAATCGTTTGCTTTAAGCTTGGGGTAGGACAAGAGGGCAGCAGGGACAACCAAGCTCCCATTCTCCCGTGAGAAGCCTGGGCTAATGGAAGGCATCCTTGACGTATAACGTTGATATAAGATGGAAGGGACAAGGCATTCTTCTTCTTACCAGTATAAACCAGAGCAGGGTTAATTTTGAGGTTTCAAAAGTGCATGCAAAATGTTAATGTTAGATGCCCAAAATATTGTTAAACACGAGCGATTTGCGATTTAAAATATTACCAGCCTGCTATTTTTAGTGCAGTGGAACCTTTAGTCATTCTACATTTAGATGGCTTATCAGAATTAAATAAATAACAGCAATGGTTACTGCTCAAATTAGGTCTGTCTCGGTTTCCATGGCATCCAATCTGTTATCTCCAATATTCTTGCCAGGATTTGTACTGGGGCTCTGGGACAGCAACATTTCTTATAAGGCTTATAAGGAATTATCCTGTAGCAATTTCAGCTATATGGTTTCTATGAAACCCTGGAATAAATGGATTTATTTAAGATGTGTTGAGAGTTTTTTTCTTTTTTTCTTTCTTCTTTTTTTTTTTTGTGTGTGTTGAACCGTTGTCTATTTTTAGCACTGCTGCCTGCTTTTATGTGATGCTGCTTTAACTCTTTTGTGGATGTGTCGATGTGCTGTCTGGCGATCCTGTGCAGTGGCTGTGCCTGTTGCACTATCAGAAGAGGACTTTGATGCTTTGATGACACCAGCAGAACGTATTTGAAAACCAGGGCTCAGGAACATGGGATAACATGTGTCTTCGCTTCTGTCTTTTCAGTATCTCACAGTCCTTTGAAAGCAGCTACACGGGAGTGTTTCCACTTGTTCTGAGACACTAAGTGTAGTCATCCTCAGAGTAAAATATAGCAACGCTTTGTCTGAGCCCAAGAACTTTTGTCTGAGGCCAAGACAAAAAAAAAACATTGCCTACGTCAAGTTGTTGGGTTCAATGTAGAGGTAAATGGGTAAAACGCAAAGACCTGTGTTATGTGGAAAGTCAGGCTGGATGATTTAATGATTCCCTCTGACCTAAGACCCTCTGAACCTATGCATTAAAAAGACAATTATAATCCTGACTCAGAAGAACATGGTGTGCACAGCAAGCTGTATAGCTGCAGAGAGGAGAAAAATACATTTGTGCTGTAACAGCTGCGCATTTCCCCATAGTTCTTTAATTAATACTACCTTTTACGGGTACGTTTTTTAGTTCCTTGGCCATTAGAGTTTTCAAGTGAGGGTTTCATTACTCTTTTGGTTTGTAATGTTACCTGGCATATAGATCCTATTCCCTTTTCCCCTCTGGTAAACAGTAATTTTTTTTCTTAGTTTATTTGCATCCTGTTGTGAAGAAATTTTGGCTCTATGGCATTTTAAAAATCAATGGCTCACTGGGTTTCTAATTTCCAGGTCATATTCCTAAACAAAATGTACTGTTACACAGCACTGAGATTTATGACGAATCATAACTAGTTCTAACCAACACCTTTCTAATGTTTTATATAAGAATGAATGACGTAGGAGATAAGCGCTTTTACAGTGCCTTTTTTCAGTAGGTCTCAGGAGGACAGTGAGAACCATAGCGAATAATTTGATGTTCAGTGTTTACTTACTTGTATCTCAGTCTTAAGAGAATGATACTAATGCTGCCCTGCAGATCTTCAGCTGGCATAAATTGGCATCCTTTCCCCAGGCATCAATGGAGCTGTGCTGATTTATGTCAGCTTAGGGTGCACCCCTGGCGCATACAGCATTTCTACCATACCTCGCATGGAATTTGATTTACTCTGAATCATGATTGAAATATAGCTATGTGTTTAAAGTAGGCAAGAAATGACAAAGTACTTACTATTTATAGAGTCATAGCTACTTTTCAGAGCCAACTGAGCAATTCCCAAGTACAATCACAATACAAAGACTTTAATATTTTAGTGCTCTGTCACCCGGTGGTCACTATAAATTTGCTGTGGCTGGGCATGCAGCCCTAGCACAAATCTATTTGAAAAACACTTACCTAAGCAACTGCATTAATGCGGAGGCCGTCTATTCGTGTTTGCACCCACCATCTCTTGACCCACTCTGCAATGAATGGAAAAGGGCTAAGGTGAACCTGTGAAACGCTGCACGGCACCAGGCAGTGGGTGGGATCGTGGTTATGGACGGAGCAGGCGCTGGAGCACTCTGCTTAGGCTTTCTGCATGGGAAAAAGGGTTAATGGTTAACCCATTAATGGTAGATGAGCTTTTGCAGTAGCTGTTTCAAGATTCCCGTTGCTGAAGCCATGGTCATTAAAGTACTGCAGGCTCTCCTGTTTGTGCTCCAGATAGTTTTATTCCTGGGCTCCATATTTTGGTGCAATAGTTCACTTTTTCAGTCATAATTCCTCCTTAAGGGGTATTCTTACATGAGAATGCCCCATGCCAAGGCTTGAAACACTTCCTGTCCTACAACTTGTCTGATTATGGAGGTGGCTTGAGACTCTTCTTCAGCATGCAGCCGTGGCACTGGGAATAGGAGGTAGGAAGCTTATTGCCGCTTAAGGTGTACAGCAGTGGCTGTTACTGGTGTAGTGAAATTCAAGAAGGCAAGTTTTCAGCTCAAATTCATTGGGAAAGTTCCGGAGGAAGGGAAAATAAAAGCAGTTGTGGCATCTCTGTGTCTACTCTCCCACCTCGCTGCGATCAGCGCAGTTTTCAGAAGGCTCTGACTACAGTGTGGTCCTGTGGCTGCCCCAAGCCGGCACTTGGTGCTCTGAAGAATGAGATGAATGACATTTTCATGCAGCTGACACACCTAGCAAAATTTTTCCATAGCTACTGCAGAGCAGGACATGGTCCAGTCTGTTCCTACCCTCTCTGTGCTACTTATTAAATCTTCTTGAATCTCCTCTTGTCATGTCCTCAGGGATGCAACATGTTGAGAGAAAAAGAACATTGAAATTGTATGACATTTACTGTGGCTTTGGGTTCCTCTGAGCTGAAAATGAACACTGGGCAAGCCACTTTTGAGAAGGAGGAGGCAGATGGTCTTGAAAAAGCTCACCCATTGCAGAAAGCCCAAGGGACAGGGCTGTGTACCATAAAGCTCTTCTTAGGAAAGCTATGACATGCACGCGTTTACTGCTGCCAAACCAGCACTTAGAAGGGTTGATGGAGCATGCTCCCAGCCTTGGAGACCCCTCTATCGTATGGAAGGCAGGTTGTTGACTTTGTACAGAAAGTTGCCTTGTTCATTTTGAGGCTAGAGAAGCCCTGAGGATCAGAAGGAATTAAACCTACCCTGTTATATGTTGATAGCACATCTCAACAGTTGGTCCTGTCCTAAGCAGGGCCTGAATGTGCCATGAGAAGCTCTGTGAGAGGAGCTGCTTATTTAGATGCGAGACCAGAGCATCCTGTGCAACTGGGAATATCTTGGCTCCTTGCCACATGGAAGTATTTGGGAGGGTAATTTCTTCTGGTGGAAAACAAACAGATCTTCTTTTCTAGGGAGAGGACAAAACAAGTAGATGAGTGTGTTTTGAATGATGACCAACCCAAAGGTAAAGAAACCGAACCATGGTTAAAAGTAAGCAAAAAAAAACAACCTCAGAGAGGACTGGTGTGCTCTGGTGGCTGGTCTCTGGGTGGGGAGAGGGAGGCATAAACTGATGAAATTCCACTGGCAGCATTTTTCAGGAAACCCAAAATCTTTGCATATTTTCCCACCTGGATTCCAGCCACCCAGTCTGCTTTCCTGGGAGGTTTTTGTTCCATTTAATGAAGAACTCGTTGGTTCTGTTGGTATAAATGAGGGAAGAAATAAATGTGTAGCTTCTGCAAGACACAAAACTTTCAGGTTTTCTTTGGTACCACCGTTTTTAAATGTCACTGAAGAATAGTTGTCCTATATCAGACCAGAGAGCCATCAGCTCTGTGCTCTGTTTCCAACAGTGACCAAAAGCAATTCTGGGGAAGAGTGTAAGAATAAGATAGAGGTGTAATGGTACCTAGCTCCTTTCTGAGCTTCCCTTTCTCTGTGGCTCAAGGATTTCCTGAGGCAGAGGGTTTTGTTTTTAATGGTCCTCATGGAGTTTCCCCCCATGGATTTGTACAACCACTTCTTAAATCCCTGTAAACTTTGAGCATCCACAAATCTGTGGAGCAAGGCATTCCACAGGTCCACTGCTTGCTGCTGGCAATGACATCTCTTTTTCTTGCTTTTGAACTTTCTGTCTACTGGTTTCAGTTGATGCTCCTTGGTTCTTGCACTGAGAGACAGTGAGCAAGTGTGATATAACCACCAGATAAAGTGATAGTCCCTGCCCCCCATGTGCTTACAGTCTAGCCTGTTGACCAGCTGTAAGAGGTACATGACATAAATAAAAGGTGGGAAAAAGAATTTGGAAACCGTGACCTCAGCACAGTACTGCAGAGGCTCCAGCTGCACGCAGGGTAACAAACCACCTGTGTAGCCATTAGTGAGGGAAGGATGGTTCCCAGGATGTGGGGATTACTCTGCTGTGCCTTTTCACTCTCCTTTTCTGAATATGTCACTTTTTCCTCTGCCGGGAGCAGGCTCTTGTTTGTGAATAGTTTTGCTGTTGCAAATATCAATATTGCTGCAGCATTTAGTGCTTTCCAGTTAATGTGCTGAAGACTGGCAGAGTGCAAATTGATGTGTGGATTATATAAACCACCATCACCTTTGTGTGTTGGAAGTAAAGGTGTTAACTCTTTCTGACTTAATTCATTCAGGTTGAGGGGCACCAAGGGATTGAACCTGAAATACAGCAAATCAATAATATAAACTCTTTGAGCTTTGTGAGCTAAGAATAAACACCAACCACAGATCGAGTCAAATGAACCTGTGCAAGAGGCACGGGGGAAATGTAGCAGTGGTGTTCTGTTATTGCAGGTCAATAAAGGCAAGATAATGTTTGGCTTTCATTACTGATTAAAAAGATTTCCTTGCAAATGTTATGAGATTAACACTGAGCTTTCTGTGTGCACTGAAAGGGTAATGTTTATAAATGATCATCCTGCATTATCCCAGTGGAGACATGAATAATGGTGCTGCAAACATTGCTGCCCTGGTTGGAGCTGGAGCAGGTCCTTCTGCCTGAGTCATGGATGCAATGGGCACACGCAGTGGGAGGACCTGTTCCTGGTGACGACTTTCAGCCTGTATGACAGCCCGGTGAGTGGAGTCTTGTGGGAGACCCTGGACTGATGATGCTCCATGCCCACCGGCACCAACAGGAGCCTTTCTGTGACGCAGTGGGCTGCAGGACCCCATCAGCTTTTGGGCAGACACGGTGCGTTATACAAGTGACACTCCAGTTATGGCTGAGGAGGCAATTTCATTACATATGCCTATTTTTAGGTGCCTATAACTCAAAAACATTACCCTCTTGGCGGGAATTTATCACACTTGTTCTCAGCTCAAAGCTGATGTATAAGACTTGGCGGGTCTCCAGATAGCTGAAGAACAGCTGCCTGGGATGTTTCCCAACTGTGTTTTTCACCAATTAAGAAGTTTGTTTTCACACAGTTTAGAGGATTTTTTCCTTTAAGATCTTACCTCGGTAAGACACTATGCAAAGACAGTGTGCACTTTGCAGCCTTATAACTTTGGTCCTAAAGCATATTTATTCAGAGGTCTCAAAGGCATTTGTTCTCCTTGAGAAGCAATCGGGAGATATATTGGATCTATCAACATTTAGTCTATCTAAATCTAATCTATAGCTCTATAAAATCAGGATCTGCACACCCTGAGATAAAAATTGCATGCCTTTATTGCCACGACTGTACAGCAAAAGGCAGCACAGACCACCAGAGACCGTGCCGGGTGCTAGAGCTGTGGGTGCTCCAGTGCCAAAAAGGATTGATTCATGTCTTACATTTTTTGCTTTTCCCCTTCCCCACCGCCTGAGTGGTGGTTATTCCAACACCCCTCCAGGGTTGTTCTGCTGGGCTAGAGATTTTTTCCAGTATCATGGCAAGCAGGGCTCCAGCGCCTTGAATGCCATGCCCGATTTACATAATTTTTACCACATTTCCGTCACATGGGCATGTCTACCTACAAGAGCATCTAGCCTGCTGAAAGGTAGACGTGCAGGGCCTGTTGGTCAAACTGACTCAAAAGAAAAATTAGAGGATGTTAAGAGAAAATTTTCCCCTGGATTGAGTTTATCATGGCTCAAAGAAAGAAAAGTATTTCTTAGCACTCAGCAGTAACACTCCTAGGCAGAAATCTCATTTTTTTTTTTTTGGAAACTGCCTGGACTCAGAAATTTGCATACTCCACAGAGAGGTAGACAGCTGAGGCTTTTAACAGCTGAATATTTCCTTTAAACATATTGTTTAAAGCTGGTCTACATTTCTCTGGATATTCTGAAGCAAAACCTGCAGGCTGGGAAATATTTTGTCCAAGGCAGAGCAGCTAAGTCTTGAAGAATGGTGCTGGGAAGTTATAAAGCTGTTTTTTCCATTCAGCACTCTCGAAGTGTGTTACCCCCTGCACTGGTGAGATACTGACCCACTCCCCAGCTGCCATAAGATAACAACATGGCCAAAGTCCTTAGGAGGGTTTGTGACGGAAACAGCATCAATAAAGAGCCCTCTAAACACTTTTCTGTGCCACTCCTAGAAATATCACTAAAGGAAAGGTTGCTAAAGGGATTTGTTCTGGCAGGAATTGGGCTTGCAAAGTATGTTTCATGTTCCCCAAATACAGAAATATGTGTATGTCAAGAGTGCAGACAGGTCTATCTGGGGATATGGAGAGGACCAGGCTGCGATGGGCAGCCTTGGTAGGGAAACACAAACTCAAAGGAGCTGGTTCGTTCAGTATCTTCACCAAAAATTGCTAAAACATTTTGAAGAGCAGGGGGCCGAGGAGATTCAGACACCTGCGGGGTGCGGACACCGTGCTGGTTTGCAGGCAAAGCCCGGGTGGCTGTGCAGGAGCAGGGGCAGAGCATGGTCCAGCCCCGGTGCCCTGCGGCAGGGGTCAGCGATTGAGCTAATTCCCCCCGGCCGGGTCGGGATGGGCGAGCAGAGCAGGGGGCCTGGGCAACACCTCCCTGGGTTTGATGCTGACCTGACTGATTTTCAGCTTGAGTGCAGCTGGTGGGAGGGCACTGAAGTGTCCTGCTGCTGGGGAAAGGAGGCACCTGTGGTGTGCAAACGAGGGGAGAGGACAAATGCCTGTGGGAGATGAGCAGGAGAGATGCTGCAGGTAAAACACACAGTGAAGGCAAAAGGAGGGCAGGAGGGTGCTTTTGTTGGAGTAGCTGGGGATGTGCTCAGGTTTGATTCCTGCTTGAGAAGTAGGTAGGGCAAATGGTGCACAAGAGGCAGATGCAGCAGCCGCCCCTGAATTACAGCTCCCTGCTCCTGGGACTACAGAGCATTTCAGCAGCAAAGAGCGAGAGAAGGGGAAGATCTCTTTTCTTTCCCTGCACTGGATGGTGGAGGCTGCCAGATGCATCAGAGGGATGAAAGGATCACCCGTGTCTCATCTCATCACCAGTGGAACAGTGGCCAAGGAGAGGTACAGTCCTTGCTGTAACCAGGTCATGCTATAGGCTTGTTTTGCCTTATTTTTTTGAGTCTGGAGAGAGTGTCTTCTCTCATATTTCCCTGTTAGTCATAATTTGTGCAATATATACAAATGTGGTCTGTGGTCTTAATTTAATAACAACCCTTTAACTGATAGCAAAACTTCTCATCGCTCCAGTCAGAAGCAGAATGGGTATAATAAACCATAACAGGCTTTCTGGAGTCTGAGGAAAGCAGATTATTTTTGCTTTTAAAGCACTACTATGAAATAAATCTGATAGTTTCCTCAAAAATAAATATCCTGAGTTACAGTAAAAGGTCTTGCCAGTCTGGTTAACGTTTGGATGTCTATAAAAGTGCGATGGTGCCGTCCGTGCACTGGCTTTCACTGTGAGAAGTTATTCCTTGCCAAACTTTTTTCTCTGTTATGTGAGAAATTTAGCCCATTCCATAAACTTCCCAGCATATAAAAGTGCAGCTGGCTGGAGGAGAGTGAGAGGCAGAGTGTTGTAGGACCTTTAACAAATCCCATCTCTGTCTTGAATCCCAGAGGTGTGAAACCTCTGCCTGTGAAGTTTAAAAGGTATCTGTCCATATTTGTTTACTCTCAATTGTTCCAGACTCAGGATCCAGGTATCTCTGGGTACTAGGACCATGTGGTAATTTCCCCATGTGATACCTCTTTCTCTACCTTTTTTCCCCCATTAAACTGGCACAGTATGGTTTGGTATCAAATGGATGCAAAATTCGTAATTTGCATTTAGCACAAGCCCAGGCAGATGAAAGGTTTCTGACGAGGTTCTTTGCCACTGAATTTTCCTGGACCAAACCAATATATTTCTTGTTTTTAATCCTGACCTGTCTTCCTTTGGCAGTTGTGATTTCTCCACCTCCTGTGAATAAAACTTGAAGAAAAGATTTGTGTTGCTCCCTGCAGCAGCAATCAGTATATTTACACCACCACAGAAAAAAAACCCCACAAATCTCCCTTTTTCTACTTGAAATGTCTCTTTGCAGATGGCTTGGTTTTTATTATCTTTATTCCCTTTCTCCCCCCCTCCCCCCTAGAAGCTACCATTTGGGCCATTAGTGATTTCAGCATTTTCTATGCAGTTCTGCTAGATATTTTTGTCAGTCTCGAATCAAAACGGTGCCAGATGGAAGCCCCATGCTCTTCATAGATGATCATTTCCAGCATTCTTCTGTGAGGTTGTGTAACATATGTCCACAAGAAATTAAAAATTGCTGTTTCCTTGTATGAACTGTGTAAGCTCAAGGGCACAGAGAAGGTTAAGAAAATAACTGAGCCAGGACTGTTCTATACTTTTTAAACAAATTAATTTCCTAAAGTGAAGTCATATTAACATTTAGATCTGTTGTTGATTTGTTGAGGATGGTCTTACTGCTAAAAACACCTGTATCGGGCAAAGCAGTCATGAAACACACTAGCAAAAAGGAGGAGTTTTATGTTGAAAATCATAGTCTCTATTATCAGGAGGGTGCTGGTTTTCTGGTTTGGTGTTTTGTGGTTGGTTTTTTTTTTTTCTTTTTGGGGTTTTTTCTCCCCCAAGTGTGCTCAACATTAGCTTAATGCTATTCCCGTTGATACCGATGGAAACTGACTGTAGACTTCCTCCTGAGCTGGAGGAATTGTCATGCTTGGGGCAGGACTTTTGAAAGCAGTCTCTGTATTGGTGTAGTAACTAGGCTGAGATGTCTGATGCCAGTGTTTGGATGCTCAATTCCCGTTAAATGAGTAGGAACAAAACATCCAAATCCTTGTACTACCTCTGAGGAGGTCTGCTGGGGCCAGCTGTCCCGGGAGGCTGCTGTCCTTGCTAACCATGCTCTCCTGCTTTAGCGCTCAGCATCCCTGCATGTGCATCTCCTTTCATTCACACCTACACATTGGGTCATGTCTGTTACTGAAGTACGATCCCTTTGCATCTGGTTGTATGGGGGTTTTTGTGCAAAGTACTACATATGTTCATGAGAGCTATAAAAAACCCCTAATATTTAAGCTACTGAAAGAAACAGTGACTGCAAATAGCTGCAATAAACCTCAAGAAAAATGGCCAAGCATCCCTGTTCTTTTGAAGCGTGGGGCTGATCATTCTATGAACCTAAGTAGATTAACTATCTTGTGTTCACGCATACACAGAAAGCACTTAGCTTTGTTTACTGTGGCCATTTGGCAAAAAAATCAGGTCTTGGTCAAAACCAATGTCTTTGTGCTAATGTCAGTAAAACAGTTTCACTCTGCTTTTGGGGCAGGCAAGGGGAGCACGTGGCATCCATTACTGTGGGCTACCTGATGGGTGGTAGGCTGTTCAGGACAGGTAATTAGGTTGCTTGCAAACACACTGTGCAAATTTTCAGTCTGCTTTCCTAAGGAAAGTGTTGTGATCCTGCTGTCTTTCTCTGCTGAATTCTTTGGTCAGCTCCAACAAAACTGGAGGAGAGCAGAAGTTGCAAAAATATTGGCTTTCTCCAGGTGTTACAGAAACAGATAGCTAGGCAGAAGAGACAGCGATGGGAGTTCAAGTTGCCTTAGACAACAAGGACAGAGATATCCATGCCTGTTGTCTTGGATCAGCCATCTCTGCAATGGATGGAGTGCTCTCCTGGGATGTGGGGAGATGCAACATCAAGTTCCTGAACTAGGAAGGGACCTAAAGCTGAAGGTTTTTAGTGTTGGGTGATCTTCTGACAATACAGCTGTCTCTCTTTCTTCCTTGTTGGTACATCCCACTGGTGTAAATGGTGAAGCCCTCCCTGGGAGGAAGATGTGAATCAAGAAAGGAGAGCAGTGTGCCTTCTCCATTCTGATTCTCCGCTGCTCGTTGGCATTATCCTCATCCATTTTCAGACATAATGCGTGCTGCCACTCAGGAAAGCATCAGGGGGTTTGGGAGGAGGGAATTGCTTGTTTGGGAGGATTGGTTTGCAGATGTGGTTTGTTTTAATACCCCTGTGCTTTCCTGGGCTGCTTGCTGGGTCCTGAGCTGTCAAGTGCCAGGTCAGGTGTTTTGGGGCTGTCAAATACCATGGGAAAAGAAGTGCGAGAAGACAACTGACTTTTCACTGTATATTCGGAAACTCCTCCGAGAAGTTGGGAGACTGGGAGCCCTTCGTTGATTCTCTGAAAATTAGCTTATTGCTTGACTGTTAAGCGTATTGTATATGCCAAGTAATTAATTTTTACAGCAAACTTGTCTAGGACTTGGGCAAAGAAGCAATTAATTCTCTGGAAATAGATCCATTATCATAATTGCTAATGGATGCAAAACTCCCTCAGACACAGATGGACAAAAAAAACCCCTTTCATCTCTGCGATTAGGGTACCTGAAAGTCAGGTCCAGTGTGCACGACAGGTAGTTAGCTCATTAAAAAACCCCATCTAGTGCTAATTGTGGCTGCTGCGCTCCAACGTGTTAGATGGAGGGGAGAGCACAGGTGACTCCTTCCCCCTCTCCCACAGCTAGCACAAGGAGCAACCACCCCATCACCTTTTCCTCTCTGTGGAGATGTTCTTCCCCTCATGGGCATAATTGGGATTTTCCTGCTGACAGCAGGAATCAGTGAATGTAATGCTATGAGCATCTCAAACTAGAGAGGCGTTCACACCCAGCGTGTCCCGTGCTGGGAGAGAGGAGCGGGGTCCCTGCCACAAACACTTGCCAACCGAATTTGTACAAAAGATGGGTTTGTCTCTCTGCAGCCCAACAAAATGGGGCTAATCAAAGGAAAGGCAGCCGTGCACGAGACAGAATAAGACCTTTGCTCCCTTTGTTATTGAGTGACAGCTTTGCTGTGTCATTCTGCAACAGATCTTATATCTTCAGCTTAATTTGTGGTTGAAAGGACATTTGGGAACTTGCAGAATCATAATTAATATTTCATATAACCCAATCCTTGAAAAGCAGCCTACAAAGAGCACTCAGCACCTTGCAGCTGCCAAACACTGCGTGTTTCCCTGGGCCCAGGGACTTTTGTGCTCTGCAGCCATGAGCCTCCCCCGTCTCCAGACAGCATCCTCAGCACCCTGGCTCTGCTGCCCAGCAAACACGAATCGGCATTTGCCACTAGCTAATGTACTACTGGTGAAAGATGGGAAGGGGCAAAGGGAACAGAATAAGAGGCTTTTATGAGAGCTGATCTGTTCCTATTTAATCTATAGTAACAAAGGCATCTTTAATAGAACATGGGGAGGATGGTGAGATGGGCCAGACCTCGGGCCTGAACGCTTGTGATGTCTGGGAACACAGCCGGTGATCTTCTGATCTGTTCAGCATCTCATGAGCACCTGCATCGTGCTTCTAGAGCATCTTCTTGCATGGTGTTAGGTGACATGAGTTGTTTTTTTTTTTAACTGAAAGATTAATATGACTCAGACCTAGCACAGATCTAGCCCTGCTTTTTCTAGCGTCTAGTTAACAGTATAGGAGAAAGGAGACAAAAGAGGGAAAAAGAGATAAACAGGGAATTTGTAAAATACCAACATTTTTGGATGGAACCTTGTTTGCTCTGTGTTTATACAACAGCACATAGCAGGGCTGCGGTCTAGAATGAAGACATCTAGTTTGGGTGAAAAGCCATGAAAGTAATAAGGAGTATATTAATTGCTGTAATACTGCCCTCCCCTCCCCTAAATCAGGAGAATTGGACCTGTAATTATAGTTGGTGGGAGATGAACCAGCGAGGCTGCTTCATGCACAGGTACACAAGCAATAGGAACAGCTGTGCAAATACTGCGGGGTTTTGATCCTGCATGACAAATGAGATACCACGATAACAGCTCTCCAGAAGCCGATGTTCAGCATCAGAGGCCATTGTGTAATTAAAATGAATTCCAGCCTGGCGAGGGCATTTATGGCCTCCACTTTACTAGGCACAGAGCAAGCCTGAATCTTGCAGTCTGAAGCAGAGAAACAGCTATTTACATTTAAAATACAGTTGCACCTCTTTCCAGAAATCACAATGCAGGGATGAACTGGCCCAGCAATGCTCCCATGGAGATTGGGCAGCCAGCAAAATATTGATTAAACCAAGTGGTGGAATATCAAGAATTACATTCAATAATTTGGTGTGGCCACGGAGGCTTAGCGGGCAGCAGGGCTTCATCCTGGCTTTCCCGAGCCATGGTGGAGGAAGCAGTTTCTCTGTGCTGTGGGACTGCAGCCCCTTGGGCTACAGCAGTGTTTGAAAATAAGTCATGAAATACTAGTTGCAGAAGGTAAGAGCATCATTTCTGAAGTACAGCACACTGTTTCTAAACAGCCTCAGTGCTTATCGTTAGATCTGTGAGGATCCAAAGTTTCCATACCACCAAGAACTCAGATCCTTCAAGGAACAAACATCAGCTCCTTTCATTAGGCTGTGTTCAAAAGCTGCTGGATGGATGAAGAAGCTCAGATGCCAAGGAGCCCACCAAACCCCGGCTGGTGATGAGGGCTGAGCCGCAGTATGCGGCAGAAACAACAATCTTGCAATTAGCTCTAAGTAATGTTCTGAAGTGTCTTCACCAGGTTATATTCAGCTAATAAGCAGCGATATTAGTCCTGCAATTGTCAATACCATTAAGTCATTTTCTAGGGCATATTTCGTGTGGTTTAAAGTGTATCTTCTTTTTCTATAAAGTTGCTGGAAGCCTTTTTCTCCGTTCCTTGTTAAGGTGACCAAAGGCCTCATGCTGTAGCAAGCTGAGTTCAGTACATCTAGCGAAGCAGGAGAATTGACATGATTCTTCGTGACTGTACAACCAAGTAGAAATGTACTGACAGTGTCTGGAAACAATGATAGTTTTGGGGGAAAGGAATAGGCATCGACCTCTCCTCTACAGATAACAACACCACAGGCAGGGCTCTCAGTTCTCGGAGTTGTGCTGCACGATGCTTCACAGGCTTCATGAAACAAGTTTTGGCTCTTTCTGGAGTGTGGGAATCATGTTGCCTGTTTAAGGGGAAACTGGCCTTCACACAGCTGAGGGCGTTATTGACGATCAGAAGATACTTCAGTACTGTTGGATAAGAAAGATCCATAGAAAAAGCCATAAAATGCTTTCCTGGTATGGCAATGTCTTATGCGGTTTACTGGACGGCTCGAGGAAGAAAGATCAAGTTGCACGATACTTTCTTGTATTTGTCCATGTGATGTTTTGGCAATTTCCAACCTTAATTTCTTGTCAGTGGGTGCTGACCTGATGTCCTTGCTGACATTCCTGAATTCCTAGCAGCACACTTAAAACAGTGAGTTTGGAGAGCAAATATTTCTCCTAGAAATAACCTGTGTTTCCCGGGGTCCAAAGCTACCCAGATAGCCAGAACTGAAAAATGCTGTTACACTAAGTCAGGAAAGGGAAGAACCTGAAACTGTGTAGTGGGCACAGCAAGACGGTAAAGAAGCAGACCCTTCACTCGTGGAAGTGAACACAACAGTACTTCATTACCGGAGGTGTTGAGGAAATGAATCAGAAGTCATTAGTGAAGAACTCTCAGTTCATCCCTTCTTCAGGAAGAAGTAGCTCTCCTAGGTATTCTTAATGGAAATTGTTCTTATAACATTCCTTCAATGTCAGGAGTAGAAACTGAATTGTTTCTTGAGAAGCATTATCTTGCCCCACTAGACGTCAGTAAATGCAGGTGTATAACTTTTTGCTAAAGGAAGGGAGTCTTTAGTTGATTCAGTTCCCTTTTTTCAAGTTATTGGCTGCCGCTCTTTGCTTTAATTATCTTTTAATGGAAGAACAAATATGACAATATGTTGTACTGATTAACAAGCTAAAAAGATTCTTAAACTGCTTAGAGTCAAATTTGTTTAAATTTATTGGGATGAAGTCACTTGTATTGTTGATTTCAATCTTCTTTGCAATTACAGCGTTCGGTGAGGCAAGCTCACTCGTAGAATAAAGCATCTGCCCCTCTCGTGCACATTACTGATGTGTTCGGCTTTTGGCTCTAACAGTGACCGCTGCGATTAGTAATCAGTACATTAACCACTCAAGGTTTTCATTTCAAACCCTGTGGCTTGTGCTGCCTGGACAGTACAGGGGAGACATGAGGACAGGTAGTGGAGCGTCCGCTGGCTTCAGGCAAGCAGAGTGCCAGTGCCTGTCTGTGCAATTGCTGGGGGGGCAAATTTATTCTTATGGGAGCAAAACTATTGCCCCAAGCTGGCGGGTTGCTGGGCTGTGGTGCTGGTCACTAGGTGGCAATGCGACATGCAGGCACGCAGCTGCCTGCAGAGCTGCTCTCCAGCCCCGGGGAGGCTGCTCAAAGCATCTGCATCGGCCTCTCCCTGTCTCTGGGGAGAGCGAGCTGTCTTCTGAGGACCCACAGTGGTGTTGAGCCCGAGATCTCTGCTGTAGGAGGGAGCGGGTCGTAGCTGGCCACTGAAGCCGTGCTCAGTGCCTCTGGCTCCCTCACTGATCCGGGGTCCAGCAGGAAAACAGACAAGGAGCACAAATCTGCTGCTGGTTGGGTAAGATGGCATGTGGCACATCCTCAACTCCCTGCCCCAAAGCAAGAGGTTCCTCAGGCACAAACCAAACCTCCTTCCCAGCCAGTTCAGGCCTTCTGGCCCCCTGACTTTTCTCTGTGAAGGTAACGCTGTGACCTGTGGCTGTGTAGGAAATTTTGCTAAAGTTGTCTGACAGGCTAGCAGCGTATCCTTGCATGAACTCATGATTTTGGGAAACCAGGCTGAAAATCCTTCTCAGGAGAAGGTGGTCTGACTATCTCAGGCAGTATCTCCTCCGTGCTGTAGAAGAGGGAGTTAGATGCCTGCAAAGTGTGGATTGCTGTATGTGAGCACCGCTCTGGCAGTTCTCTGCGTGCTGGAGATCGTGCCTTGACAGGATGATGCTGTCATTTGCTAATAGCACCATCCAGTCTGCGCCTTACGCAACAATCTGTTTACTTCAGCTTTTGTCATGAGGAGACACCAGTAAGTCACTTGCCTGTGAACATCTGTTTGCATGAAGGTCAGCAGGGTGTAGTTTTGAAATGAGGATTGTTCCAGGACCATGTGTTTCATTTGCAGTAATGTTATAGCTGATTACTTCTCAGGAAACCTCTCATGCCATTCAGAGCAACTTTCTGCTTAGGCCAAATGTGGCAATGACATCAGGCTTCCCCTTTGACTGCTTCCCACAGTGACTAACACATTCCTAATGCTAGTATTTGTTTTGGTTTGGCGAGTGTCTTCAGTTACTGATCTCTATGAGTTTTCCTGCACCAACAGTGCAAGGGCTCTGCTCTAACTCAGGAAGAAGCAGTTTCCCAGCAGAAATTATCTGTTTCTCTCCCTTTTATATCTGATTTAAATGCATACATCCGTGTTGATGTCCTGCAATCATTAATCACAGAAACATTGGTCTGGAAGAGACTTAGGAGCCCAGGCTGAGGAGATATGCCGTGGCCATTGCCAACCCCTCTGTGCCCTCCCCTGGTCCCCTCCTCTCCCTCCCAACTTCTTACTGATGGGTTGAGAAGCTGGAGGAAAGGGCAGGTGGGAATACAACAGCATCATGCAGGAGATGGGTGCTCAGGAGCTCTCCTCTGCCTCTGTCGTTGTTTAACCCGGCCGGCAGCTAAAACAACCACACAGCTGTCTGCTCACTCCCCCTCACAGTGGGATGGGGGAGACAAAAGAAAAAGGTAAAACTCATGGGTTGAGATAAAGACAGTTTAAGAGAACAGAACAGGAAAAGAATAGTAATAATAATAATAGAATATACAAAACAAGGGATGCACAGCACAATTGCTCACCGCTCAGAGCCGATGCTGAGCTAGTTCCCGTGCCATGCCATCTACTGGCCACCTGCCCCAGTTATATACTGAGCATGACGTCATATTGTATGGAATATCCCTTTGGCCAGTTGGGGGCAGCTGTCCCAGCTGTGTCCCCTCCCAACTTCTTGGGTACCCCCAGCCTTCTCATTGGCAGGGCAGCGTGAGAAGCTGAAAAGTCCTTGACTGCTTGGTAACAACTAAAAAAATCAGTGTGTTATCAACATTATTCTCACCCTAAATCCAAAACACAGCACTATCCCAGCTGCTGGGAGGAAAATTAGCTCTATCCCAGCCAAAACCAGGAGACCCTCCAACAGCCTTCTTGCTGGAGGAGATCACTGCATCACTGCAGCCCTCAGCGAGGGTGACAGCTCCCGCCAGCCGACACCGTTTGGGATGTGGCATGGAATCTGCTTCGCTGATTATAAAAGTATCTGCAGTCGAACTGTGGTGGTGACCTCAGCTCTATGTGCAAGTGTACCATAGATGTCCTGGAATACCAAGTACCATAAATAAGTAGAATTTTTGAAAGGAATTTGGAGATTTCGTAGATTCCTCAAGCTGCTTCTGGTGGAGCGCTTCCTGGAATTGGTAGTGAAATCAGTCATTTTGCAACACTCTCCAGTGTAATGCATACAGTCTTGTGGTGGCAGCTTTTAAAAGCTGTTTGTCTCATTAAAGTTCAGTTAACTCATTTCTGAAATTAGAAAGTTTTACGATTAATGACTTGTGGTAGTTTGCTTTAAAGAAGACGCTTGCTAATCAGGTTTGTTTTTTTTTTTTTCTTCAAAATCACTTCTGAGACTTATATTATTGCCTTAGTTGGACACAGTGACAGTGATACTTGGTACTTCAAGAAAAATAATTGGTAATGATGCAATTCATGCCTACAAGAAATGTAGGCAATTGAAAACTACAAGGCTGTAATAACAAAACACAGGGAGAACTTTCCAGCTTTAGCACAGAAACTCTCATTCATTTGCATGGAGATCTGCCAGGCTAAAAGGCTTAAGATCAGGACTACAAATAATAAGTCACATTCATCTTGACTTGCTTTCTTTAACCTTTGTTAGTGCCTCTGACCTGCGCTGACATGTAAATAACATAGGCGCTAACCTTTTCATCGTACACGTGCTCACAACTGGAACTGTGAGCCAAAAATAGCAGTTTCTCAAACAGTTATTTCCAGACACACACCAGTGAGGATGACAGCGCTGGGGGTGTTATCACTGAAAGGGCATCTGAATCGCAGCTCCCTGTGTTTTCACAGCATGGATGCTGGCGTGTGGATGCAGGGTTCAGATCATAGTGACATCTCTGCTCCTCCCCGAGCCCAAGGAGAGTGCGTAAGGGATTAATCCTGAGTTCTACAGCACCTCACACCAACTGAGATATGCTGTGACTGATTCTGATGATGTCCCCGGGTGGTCCATGCTCTGTGGTTTTCAGCTCTTATTCCCAGTTGAATTCAAAAGCCTGCATCCTCTGACTGGATCCTGCAGTGGTTTGGGGGGATGCTGCGAGAGCAGCTTCCCGCGCAGGATGGCTGAGGCCACAGCCTTTGGTCTGCCGAAGCCCAGGGGGTCCCTCCTTGGGGCCAAAGCCCCCAAATGCATCTCTTGGGTGAGAAGTCACATTCATCGTGCTCTCAAGCCTCAGAAGTAAGCAGCCAAGTTCTGTTTACCAAATGTATTTACCTCCTGTGGCAGACAGTGATTCCTTTGTTTAAAAAAAAAAAAAAAAAAAGACATGATCCTGTCAGAGCCTGGATCTCTAAGATTAGTACTTTCTAAGAGGAAAAATGTTCTATTTGCTTCCCCTCCACTCCTTTTGTGTCTCTTTTTTTTTCCCCTGTTACATATCTCCTGGTTTGTCGCGATTCCCTACTTTGAAGCTAGTTATATCAGGCGACTGCTCTTTGTGTAATATAGTGGGATTTTTACACAATACTTAATTTGGTTATCTTTAAAATGACAGACTTGTCCCGTGCAGTCATACTCGACACCTCTCCTCTCCCTTTGAAAAAGAATCCTACGAGTGTACTAAAGTAAGAAGTGTTTCTAGAGTGACTCCATGAGTATAAATAGCTCCCAAGCAAGAGCAGCACCTGCCATCTTTGATATGTCTTGCACTTCCCACAAATCACTCGTGCACACAGGGTTTGATCACAGCTATTGTTTGTGCTAAGCTTCCTCCTACTCCTCTAATCCTCCTATTTAAATGGATGGGATATTTTGCATATGGTAAGGATTTTGGGGATATAAACTGCAGCCAAGTATTTTGTG
Organism: Aramus guarauna; assembly: GCA_013400195.1. Taxonomy (NCBI): domain Eukaryota; kingdom Metazoa; phylum Chordata; class Aves; order Gruiformes; family Aramidae; genus Aramus; species Aramus guarauna. The sequence goes on along the minus strand of VXBL01001158.1, from coordinate 320,926 downwards.
GACATGACATGGTGTATGTGTGCGGGTTCTGCCAAGGGCAGAGAAATGGAAATGTCGACAAGCGCCACACTTTAAATGGAAAGGATATGGCTCTTTCAAAAGTGCCTCGAGTCACGTACTTTGACTCTTATTGCCTCATTTAAGGAGTTGCTGTTGCTTTCCAAATATAGCAGCTCTGGGTTCATGCACGAGTCTGGTAGGATCTGTGGCTTTTGGTGGGCTGGTGGGTGCTGGGCTATTGCCACGTTGGCCTGGAGTGGTCTCGGGCGCATCAGCCTCACCGTGTCCTGCTGCCTGACATGTGCCCGCCCATGCTTTGTGCGTGCTTTGTCAGCAACTCAGGTGCGGTTCAGTCCCTATCGCACCTCTGCTGCTGGCGGTGCCTTTAGAAGAAGGATGGCTTCTGCCGTCGGCTGCCTGCAGCCTCCCTCACGCCATGGGGAGGTTTTTTCCTGCTGTGCTTCCTGCAGGAGGGAGCTGAAGCAGAGCACGCCCCAGTCCTTCGTGCGTCACACCGGTGGAGGGGATGCCCCACAATTATGATTGGTTGAAGCTGGAAGCAGTTCTTGATGTCCAGGGTTAGACAAGAATGAGGGGAAAAAAATATAAAGCACTTTTTAAATCGAGAGCATCTGACACATGAGGCTGTGCAGAGGAGCTACGGCCCGTGACAGCAGCGCCCTGAGAAGCAGCGATGGATCGGAGCGTCCTAGGAGGACAGTGCCTGCTGCTAATAGTGCCGGAGGTCCTGTTACCGATGGCCTCTCTGGTGTTACAGGGGTCTGCTGCAGAGAAAGTGCTGTAAAAGAGGGGTGCACAGCAGTCATAAGCGTCAGGGTCCACGCTCTCTATGCAAATCCTTACAGACAAGACTGTGCAAAGCTCTTCCCCTCAGAGCAGTTCCCCTGCAAAAGCATTGAGCGGGCAGTAGGGCAGGGGGTGGTAAGCAGCTGTATTTAACAAAGTCCAGAATATCCTGATTGCTCATTACAAACAACTAGTTTAATATTTTCATTTTGTTTTTTTTCCAGAGAAAATCCCAATGGTGCTACCAATTGTATTAGTTGTGTGGAATAAGCTCAATAAGATCTCCCAGCCGGGGAACTGGGTGCAATCCATTCTCACTGAATTCTTCTCTCCACCTCATTTCTCTGGTGGAGATGTTAGTTTTTCCCATGTCGAGCCAGTAACACAAAGCAGAGAGGAGTTATACTTTTCAGTTCAGTTGCTTTTGTCTTAAATAAAATCTGCTCTTTCTGTAAGTTCCTTCTATAACCTCAGGTTTATGGGCATGAATTTGCACTTTCAAAAAATGTGACCATATTCTCCAACCCTGAATAAAATTCCAAATAGTATTGTTCTGGTCTCTGACATTTTCTAAAGATGTTTGCTTTATTTGGCTGTAACAGTGGTTTTTTTTTCTTTTTAGAATATAACACCTACTTATTCTGTATCTATTTTAATCTCCTTCAGTTCTTATGAAGCAAACACATGGACAAAAAAGATCTCATGGTTTTGCTATGCCTTTTAAAAAAGCTTCAGATGTGTATATTTATGTATTCATGTGCTTTGCAAAAAAAAAAAAAAAAAAGCCAAGTTCCTACTTTAGGATCTACGAAGACTTGAGTTTAACTGTTGACATGATATATTCAGATTGTTTGGCATTTGGTTGGCAGCCTGTTCTGAGAAGCATAGATTTTATTGAACTCGCTGTTTGAGCATACCACTGCTTCTCTATTGTCGTGTTTTCCTGCAGACACAGGCAAGGTCATTTTCATATGCCGGTGCCTGTAACTGCTGAAAGAAGAGACATATGTAGGGGTTGCCCATCCTAGTTAATGTTGTCTGCTGTACCCAGTGTGGCTTAGTTTGCCCTTAAGCTTGAAATTGCACAGCACAAGCCTGCTTTAAAAACTGCTCCTGCTCTGAGGGTTCTCCCAATGTTTAATCAGAGCCTGAACCCCTACCCTCTCCGTGGGGCAATATTCTGGCAGACCAAGGCTCTTCTTCCAGTTTCTGCAAGGTGTTAAGGAGGATCTGGGTAGTTCCTCCAGCTGAAGCTGTCCTTGATGGTTTGGGGTGGGGTCATTAGGCCGACAAGCCCAAAGCGAGGAGGAGGGGTGGGCTGGTGGGGCGGGCGCTGGAGGCACCGCTCCCCGCGGGGGCACTCGGAGGGAAGGTGATGCCGCTTGCTATTTAAATCGGCAGCAGATGTGTCGATATGCCTGTGACGTTCCTCAAGACGGCTCGGGGAGCCTGAAGTTTATAAACGATTCTCCTTCTGACTCCTGCTAATTTTAGCCTTGGAGTGTTTACAAACAGAGCAGCATTTGTCTCTGCTCGTGATCCAGAAGGATTTCAGTCCCATCCCCACTGGCATATTCCCTAGAGAAAAAACAAAAAGGGATACAAAATAGCGATAGCTATTAAAAGATGCTGAGGGAGCGTTCAGATTGGAGGCACAGAAAGCCAAATCTTGTGGCTATAAATAATACATCTGCAGATACCATAGTGTCACCAAAAAGTAGGAAGAATATACACCTAGGAATAATTTGGAGGGGAGAAATGGGGAACAGGGAGCCGAGCCTGAAAGCACCGCTTCTTAGTGGAGCTCTAAAGCAATGGCTCAGGAAAAGGCCAAAGCAGAACGGCATGACGAGACATAACCCAGTTGTAGCTACGTTTCACAGCTGTCACCAGCACCGAGCCTGGGTGCAGTCCTGCCTCAACCAAAGCGCCGAGTGTTGGTGCACACCAGTTACTGCATATGACGTTCCTGATCTGAATGCACCATTTAGCTACTGCTTTGAAATGAGGTAAGAGCAAAAAGTTAAAAAAGAAAAAAAAAAAAGAAAAAAAAAAAGAAAAAAAAAAGGCAATTATGTCAACACAGTTCTTACGGAGCTTTTGAACAAGATTTAAAAAAAAAAACAAACCAGTTTAAAATTCTTTCTCTTTGAGAGCCATGACCTCCAAATGCAGTTCTTTGCACAGGGAAGAGCTCCTGAAGTGTTTGTGGTTTTCTACAAAGGATGAGCAGGCAGAATCCTCCTGGGTTGGTGAGGCAAGGACCTGCACTCAATGCCAGTTTGAAGGAGAAAGGCTGTAGCTACATGCTCTGCCTTGCACAAATCCCCCAACTTACCTGAAGTCTGCTTTGTAAAAAAAGTCTCCAGGTCATGCAATACTTGACTTCCAGAGCTAAAGCTTTACTTCTCCTCAAATACCAAGCCAGCTACTAGATCACTGTCACAGCCAGCCACCTTGTGCTATGGGAATTTAACGGGTCATGAGGACTCAAGCAAATCTTTAAAAACAAAAGGGAAAAGTCTTTCTCTTTTCTTTGCTTGTGCTCACCCATGGCACTGTGCATGTCATACAGATCAAAACTTGGTTGACACATGAGAAATTCCAGCTGCCATCTGATTAAGATATGCGAGAGGTTTATGAGGTAGCTACAAGTTCAGCTCAGTTGGAAACGAACGGGAAGCCTTGGAGCTGTGTGGCATTGCCACGGTGCCGTGACCAGGGGAAACAGGAGAAACAGTCCTCAGTATAAATTAGGTGATCCTGGGTGAGCGCTTGAACCTAGGTCACATCTTAGTGAAGGAAATGCTAGAAAAAGTCCGTCAAATGCAGCTTAAAATTGCTGCAAGTTAAAGAGAACTGAGGCATCTGAGATGAACTGCATAGAGTTGTAGAGGGGAAGACAATTTTGTGCAGGAACAGAAAATACTTAGAGGGGGAATAGGTTCATGACAGAGGAAAGCAACTTATTTTGTGGCTATGCAACTCTAGTGCTGCTTGGTGTATAAGAGCATGTTCAAATTAACAGAAAATGTCTTGTAGCCTTCCTGCAACACTTAGAACTTTCTTTTAAGCTGAGTTTCTTAAACTGTTGTAATGTCTTTCCATTTGTCCTGTAAGGATCCACCCTGAACTTTAAGTATAACTGGTTTTTTAGATTTCTTTGAGCCCAGAAATAGGTCTGAAAACCTAATCATTACATTCCTCTCTCTCTCAGGCTTGTAAAAATCAAACACTGATTAATTTTTACCACATGTAAGGAAAAAGTCGGGCACAAAAAAATGTTATCTTATGATATCGTTACCTATGCAAGCCTGCAATAATGTTAGAGCTCTACTTGTCAAATTTCCTTTCAAATATTGCTGCACTTTCTTTTTCCTGCTGTTGCTCTATTAGCTTTCTGTGTCTGAAACTCTGGTGTAACTCCAGGGAAGGCTCAGATCAATCACGCAATGCTCATCACGTGCCTGTTGTCAAGGTGGCCCAAAGTTTCTAATGTCAGGTCTCCCATTGCGCGGGGACTTCACGTCCATCTGAGTTTACCTCTGGATTTCAGGCCCAGATTTGGTATTATATACATTTTGTCTCCCCAGCCTCTTCTTCAAATAATGTTTTCTCACAGCTCCATAAAGGCCAGAGTGAGATCAGCTGCCACTGCCAGTCTGCAGCTTGGCGGAGTCGAACATCAAAGCTCCTGTTCCAGCTCAACTTCAAAACCTTTCAAGTTTTAAGACTTGACCAAGTAGCAGAAAAAGTTGTAAGGGGAAAGCTGTAATGCACAGCATGACGGGCTCTGTGAAGAAGTGCATTCTCCTCTCACTTTACACAGTAAAAATTAGCGAGCTATAGCCATAGTTTGGTTTGTGCTTCTTGTTATTATCTTCATGAGGGGTGTGGGACCACCTTCGCCCTTTGACTTGTGCTATGAATAGCCGCAGAACCACTCCCAGGTCTTTCATCTTTATGCTTTCTATAACAAACCTTTCACCAGCCTTGGAGAAAGGGGCCTTGGACAGAAATCTGTTTTTACATCAAGGCACCTGGGTTCAGTTAGGATACTGGATGCTTCCCCCTTCTTTTCCCACTCCGCCTGCAAAAGCAGCCTGCAGGCGACTAACAAAAAGCTATTGAGTAACAACTTTACATTGAGTATGTTCCCCACTCCTTCCCTGGAGAGGCAATGATCTGCCTGTCATTTTTGCAAGGTCCTAACTTCACCTGCTTTGTGTGTGCGTATGCATTCGTGCAAATTTAAGAAGGGCTGGGTGAGGTGCAGGTAAAGAGTGCGGCTGCAGCTCTAACGGCTTGGCTGGCATCTTCGGTTTACGGCCGTTCTCACTGGTTTCTGTCTGGCAGCAGTAATACGAAGAGACTTCATACAAAACATCACACCTTTCAATTTATCTGTGAAAGCACGAATCAGAAATAAAGAATCAGTTCAGGGTCACAAAGCTGAGTTCGTTTGTCTGTTTCTCAAGGCTAGTGTGCAGGTAGTGCTTCCACAACGTGCCCTAACGCATGCAGTGCTTCAGCCTCTGCTGCCAGCGCTGGCTTTACATGAAAGTGCTAGAAAGCACTCGGGGGCCCTTTATCGCTTTCTCCCGTTGCGACATTGCCACCTCGTATACCTGCAAACCCGTGTCCTTCATGTTTCCAACCTGCAAACCGGTGTCCTTCACGTTTCCAATGTTACTCGGTTTTAGTGTGTTGGTTATAAATGGTTATTGGATATATAGAGGCTCTGGTGTCAGATAGATGCTGCTGGTGCAAACGAGATGAGATTTCTTAAACAGTTGCATTTCACCAAACTTGAGTAGCAACCTCAAAAAAAGGCAGGCTCCCAAGCAACCATCTACCAGAGGTAATCTGGGTAGGATTTTGGGAGAGAAAACTTCTTTTGTAGGTCTACTCAGACTTTCTACGCTTAATAAAAATCTATGTAAACATTTCTGCTAAATGAAGATCTCAAGTGATAATTCATAGATTGTGTTAAATACGGTCAGTGATTCCCATAATTATATTGCATTTGCCCAGTGGCATTTGTGTAACCACTAGCATCCCTCAAACACATTTTGCCAAAATTCTCTTACTTCAGAACTTCATGGTATATTTCAGGATGTTTTAGTTTCGGTAAATCCAGGACTTAAAACCAAGGTCTGCTGTGAGCCTTTAAAAGATTTGTTAGCTGAGAGCGAAGCTCTGAGATTGCATGTCAGATACAGTCTTTGTACATTAAACCATTACTTTGCAGGATTTTCTAGAGCTGTAAGAAGATTTTTATTTTGTTTTACTTAGACACTAAAACTAATACCATACTCTGTTACAGAAATACATACCTTTGTAAACCGTAATCAATCTAATTTAGCAAACGTACTGAAATGCCGAGAGAGAAGACCTTGAAGACTGGTCTATTTTAGACTTTCAATAATCTGGAAGACTTTGATCTTCAGTGCTAAAGGCCTCCCATCAGGGTGGTGCTCAATCCAGCAGCCTTGATCAGGATTTGCTTTGCAGTTCGCAAAGCTTGATCAGCCAGAGGGATCATTGCATGGCAATGTGAGATGCTTCATTTCCCAGGTGCCGAGCACGTTCCCCAGCCCAGAGAAGCAATCCAAAACGCCGAGGTCGCAGCACAGAATGCTTGATGTCCATTAATTTTATTTGAAATGGCTCCTAGCAAATAGGTGAGAGATTCACTATGTGAGTATGATCATTATCCCTTACCACCAGCGTCTGCTTAGGGCTTCTCTGTTTATCAGCCTGAATTATGTAGAGAAATTAAACTGCAATCTCCATACTATCCATTAGCTGGAACTCTATTTGCATATAGCAGTTGGGTTTTGGCAATCAAAAAGAGGAAGATTCTGCACAGCGAGCTGTCTGCCAAAAAAAGATTCTCTGTGTAGCGCTTAAGACTGCGTAGGAATAGGAATGGTAAAAATAAGATGGGGACCAAATTAAACATCCAGTAGAATAAGGATGTGCCTGCTAGATAATAGGCTGTGTTTGGCCCTGTATTTAGTATTAATCTCATCTCTAAATCTTTGTGGGTTTTGTTAAAACACACAACTGGTAGTAAAGAAATTTGTCCTAGCGTTCCAACTAAAACAGTGGCAGGCCAGGCAATAAGGAGATGTGTGGTGGATTTATTTGGACTGATTTTATAGGCATCATTACAAAACAGTGGCAGCAAAACTTTCGACATGGCCATATAATCATTGATTTATTTTATCATAATGCAATAGATACCTCTAGATGCCAGTATGAATATAAAAATATAATTTGAAATGAGTAGTAAGTACTTGTATTAGTGAAACTTTATCATGTCTGGAATCTTAAATTTAAGGCCTAATCCTGCTCCACCTGAAGGCAGGGAGAGTTTTCTTCAGATTTAACTGGGAACATACCAGGAACCATCACGACAAAGCTAATTTAAACTTGCTGGACTACTTTAAAGGGATAATGTAAAATTCCCACTATATAAAAGAGCAGAATCTGGACCTTTTACAAACCACTGCCTGCAGAAAAGAGAAAACTTCAGCTTGAGAATAAGCCAAAGAACCAAGGAAAAAGTACACTGAGGAGCAATGCCGCTACTGTATCTATGTGAGTTCCAGAATTCCTCAGGGATTATATGTCTCTCTAGATATTTTATGAGGATAGGAAAGGCATGTTCATGACTTCAGCGTGTGTTTTATGGACAAACCGTACACCTATTGGACATTAAGCAGCAATAGTTGTGTTGTATAAAGGCACTTAGAGTTTACAATTTCAGCTTGTAAATGATACCTGACTTTTCCAAGCCTGTGCCAAGTCAGAACCTTCTGGGAGATGTTTCTGCGGGAATAAATACCCTCAGCAGAGGCACAGCTCCGTGCAGCACATCAGCTCTGCCTGCCCTGTTTCCAGAGAGCGACTCTGAGCTCCAAGTGTTCAGAAAGCCCAAATATGATCTGCCGCGTGTGTGTCTCGGCTGCAAAAGCCTCATGTTTCACTTCACACTTGGAGCTTGTGAGGCCTTGCTGTGCTTGGGGCAACCGCGTTTGTCCCTCTGGGCAGGGGAGTTCAAGGAACCGTAAAAGGGTATAGATGATGCTCCACTGTTCAAGCTGCTGTGCTGGCTCGTTGCCACTCAGTTTAGATGACTCCATCCCAATCTTGGGAGGAGCACGAAAGGTATGTAATTAGAGCAATTGACTATATTTGACTTTAAATTGTGCCCTCACACTAAAGGGAGTCTTGAATTTACCCCCCTCCCCCAGCCACTCAGGTGGATATGGCAGCATTTGCACAGGCCACATCAGACTTCTCTGTATTAAACATCACTAAATCTTCTTCCTCTGGGTATCTGATTTATTTGGAGGTGCAGAATTTTCTTCTCATTCAGAAACTCAGAGAATGCTGTCAGTGAGAGGTACAAGCTCTGTGTCAGGGCCACGTATAGGGAGGTTTCTGCATAAGCCTGGTGTGTACCTTGTTGCCTATCAGTTCTGTCACAACAGCATCCGAGTGCTTCCCACCTTCCTGTATTACAGCTGTAAAGCAATGAGGTGACACTTTTCCCTGTTGTAGTTGGGAAAGTGCTGCACTGAGATGCTGAGGCTCAGATTCATGTTTAAATATTTGCAAGTTAGTTCACAAAATGTTATTGCAAAGCCAGACCTTAGGTGATTTACCCCAAATCCAGAGATTCTCACATCAAAGCAAGGAACTGATGAGGGAATCTGAAGACTTAAGTCAGCATCCCAGCCCCAAATAATTCCCTCTCCACTAGAATACTTGAGACATCAAGGTAGCTTTAAAAGTAAAGGCCGTGCAAACTGTACCCAGGCTGCAATAAGCCTTCATGCAAATCCCCTTATATTTTGCATGCATAACACCATATTTTATTACTGTTTTAATTGACACTTCTAAGCCTTGCAAACTAGTAAGGGGAAAAACTAACTCATTTCAAAACAGCAGGGTAAGCTCTCTCTGCCCACCAGTAGGTACAGTTCCTCCACAACATGCTGAGCTGCTGCCTCCTTCCAATGTTTAGTTGGAGTGTATCATCAGCCTCATTTGGTCAATGTAATAACTGCTCCTGTAAAATTTAACAGATCTCCTGGCAAAGGTGAGAACAGGTAATGTAAGGCAAGTTCATTGTCAGTACTAAGCACAGAGTTTATCAGTGGCTTCTGGTGCTGGAAAGACCTTGGACCAGAAGTGTGAATTGTCTGTAATTCTCATCGAAGTCACTGCAAGTGCCGTTGAACATCAGGGTCTAGGTTGTATCGGACAGCTGAACCTCCTTGCTGGGGCTCAGTGGCTATTTCGGACAACACTGGCTCAGCTGAACTGCAGAATCTCTCCTTCCCCACTCCTCCATTTCCAGCTCTCTGGCTTCAGTGGTTCAAGTTTGGAGACAAACAGTCAAGAGAAAGCCCAAATTTTTGATCGTCCTGGCAGGTGTCTGAAGTGTTAAAAAAATCACAGAAAAGCTCATGTGAAGCAGTCTTATATTGACAGCACCCTAAGTCCACTATCATCAGAGGGTTTACTGAATCTCTGAAGCAAAGCTGACTCTGCCAGGACAATTCCTTAGTTCCAGAAATGGACCAGAGCTTGTTCATGGTGCAGACAGGTGCATGAAGGTCTGGAGGAGCTCTGCTCAAGGACCTGGGGTTCAGTTTTGTGCTTTGTGCATTTCTTAGGGGAAAGTCATTTAACAAGTGCAAGTTTTCCAAGTGGCAGCTTTGATCCTGGCTCTTCAGTTTCAGCTGAAACAGCCCTGATTTTCCTAATCACACCTGATCTGAGTGAGGTGGGACTGGGACTTCACCCCGTGCTGTGGGCCAGCTGAGGCTCATTACCTGTTTGCCCAGGTCACATCCCGCATCCTGGCAGCCCGGCCACCTTTTGGTTGGGGCAGGAGCAAGGCTGGGACCCCGCTGGGCACGGTAAGCTGATCTGCCTTCAGCTGTCTCCGGTGCTGGGCTGGAGCAAGGAGAGGCTGAAGGGGGAGGAATTCGGCTCCGCTAAAAATAGCGGCCGCGCAGCCCCGGTGGCTGCAACCTCTCAGGCCGGGCAGGAGACCCCCGGCACCCCGGTGCGGGGGCTACATTTGCGGGCGCATTGCTTCTCTTGCTGAGGCGGCAGGATAAGTAGAGGAGTGCCCAGAAGCCACGGGGAGAGCCGTGCCCTGACCATATTACCTTCCTCCGAGGGGATGCCTAGCCCTGCCTTGTTCCCTGCTGGTCTTGGAGAAGTCTGTCGTGTTCCCCCCCCTCCAAACAGGCCACTTTGGGGGAGGGGTTGGGGGAGTCCGGCTACTGCATCGAGGGCTTCCCCAGGCACTTCGCGGCTCGCCCGTCCCAGCACTTTATTTTCGGCGCTGCCGAGCAGGGCCAGGCTCCAAGGGGCACCGGCTGCATCGAGTTTCCCCCGCCCGCCCTCCCTGCGCAGCCCGCGGGGG
>VXBL01001158.1:238464-301018 GCA_013400195.1 Aramus guarauna | reverse complement strand
TTTTTTTTTTACTTTTTTCATAAGGTAAGAAATAGACAATGGAAAGCAAGTATGAAAGAACCAGTAAAGAAAGCTTAACAGGAGAGGGACAGGGAAAACAGCTGGTAGGAGAAGGGAGTATTGCAGGATGAGCTCCAAGTGATCTGCAGCATGTCATCTGCTCGTGCCCAGCCTCAGACCCTCTCTTACCTGCCCAGAAGACACACCAGTGGAGACAGAGCTTTCTTCTGATTTTGTTTTTTCAACCATTTTTTCAGGAGTTATCAAAATCTAGGAAGGTGCATTTGATCTCTGTGTAGTTCACTGGTACTGGTCACGACACTTGTTCAAGTAGTTTAGGCTGGATTTACTTTCACAGGTTGTTGTTGTGCTGTCAAATTGCTGATGTAGAAACATTTTTTCTTTGGATTTTACATCTGCTGTAAATTTCTGTACAGCTATCCTTTATGTTCAATAGACATACAAATTTCTTATGTTGCTCTTATATCTCAATCTGCCCAAGCTGTGCTACAGTGCTGCCTCAAAAATGTTAAATTTTTTAATTGTAATTATACACAGTGCTCTGAACTGCTGTCACTTATACTTTGTTCCTCCAAGTGCTGCAAGAAAATAAGAAACTGTGATGGAGCCAATTGCCACTGCAAGCCACTGTCACTTCTTATGGGGTGCAGAGCTGGAATACCTGAACTGTGAAAGTCTCTTTTCTAGTGAAATACCACTGTGGTTGTATTTTTGGGAGTTGTAGTATTGGTGGGAATTGCAGGCGTATGCACTTCCTGGGGGAATCATGATTTGTAATTGCTTGAGACCATCACGTAGTGCAGGTGCTCCCTCCTACCCCCCACTGCAGATGTTGAAGTAATATTTCTTCTGACTGTAAATAGGAGACAGGTCTCTGCACTCATGCTGATGTACAATCAGTGCAGGTTTGTCATGTGCTCTACTTTAGGTTTGCTTCTCATCTTGCATACCAGTGATTGAACGTTCAGAGCCTGCTGGAAATAGCTAACTGTTTTCAAGTGACTGAGCGAGGAGAACTGGAGCGACTTTAATTTGCTGCTGCTCATTTCTCTTCTTCCACCTCTTCCCCCTGTTTGTTTTCTTAAGAAATGTTATTTTTTTAATTTATTTTGGTGGAAGTCAATAAAAGATGGTAAAAGCAAAATAACTCAGAAGGGATCAAATAGTAAGTCTCTTTTTGATCACCTAACGGGAATGCTACAGCAGCAGAAAGACTGTGATATCAGTCCCAGGAGCTGAGAAAAGATTTCTGGGATGAAGTGTGACCTGTTTCTGTTCCACTCCAGTGTCAGGATACTTCCTGGCCAGGGAGGCCGATAAAGCAGTAAGTCTATTTTAATGTTGGAGTTCGGTTGGTATCTGGCTTCTTGAGCTTGCAGGCTTGTGTTACTTGGCCACTGGGAAGTTGCATCTTTGGTTTCTTTGGCTGGAAGAGAGGCTTTCCTTGCTTGTTTGTTTGTGTGTTTTTGTTTTTTTTTTCTTTTCAAAATATCAGTGCAGAAAACAGTTTTCAAGTTTTGTTTTTATAATTGTGTCTTTGGGAGGAATTTCTATCACATGATTTCTAGGATGTTGGGAGTAACAAACTGGTATAAATAATGGTCTTTTCGTGTAGGATATTCAAGTATTAGGCAATGGAAAGGAGCAAAAGCTTTGTGGATATTCATGCAGTAACTCATATACAAGGAGAGAACAGCACAGAAAACAGGAGGAAGGTAAAATTGTACTTTTCCTAGTAGTGCACTTAAGAACAGTAGACATTCTTGTTTAGGACGCTTAATTTAAGTGGCAGCAATGAATGTATAGGAGAGCAGGATTATGCAGAGCTGTGAAAATTGTCATTTCTGTTTCATGGCAACTTTCAGGGTTTAAACATTTGTATTTGTTTCCCCCATTGGGATGTAAGCAAAACTTTGAAGCTACTCAGGAAAAAGAGGCATACCAGAATTATTTTAAGGAAAAAGTCCTGTGAGGTTTTCCATCTGTGTCCTTGTTCCACCCTTGATCTGAGAAGCCCTCCAGTCAAAACTGGGGTGTTTTTGCAAGATTTTTGAGTATGATTAGAAAAATTGGTTAGGCACTTCTGAACAATGTTAGAAGTAGGTTTTGGAATATAAGAGGTTTTGGTTTTTTTTTTTGTTTGTTTTTTTTAAAGCACCATTTTAAGTCAGTGGTGTGGAAGATGGCAGGAAGCTTTGTAGTGAGGCAGGGAGGTTTTGGATAATGTGCCTTTTGGACTGCAAGTCTCTTGTTTTTATTTCACTGAACATTGTATGGTGAGGGATGAACTTTGAATTGCTTTCTGATTTGTGGAAGGAATAAGAGATGCTGGGATGAGAATGCAAGTGGGAGAAAGTGTGATGGAGTGGCAGAAGAAAGCAAATCCCGTGAAAGTTTGAATGATAGAAAATTAGCTTTGAAAAGGCTCTGGAGAGCACGAGGAAGCTGAAAAATGTAATGGAAGAAGGGATATTATGGGCATAATTTATCACTGTTTCCGGGAGTATAATCATAGCCGGGCTATGTATTTTCTCACTACAGAGTGTGGATTTATGAAGACCTGAAAAGAAGCGAGGGGGGTGGCTGAGGCAGGAAGGGAACAGTGGAAAGAATTTCAGTGGAGCCATGGTCAAGGGAGAGATGAAGTTAGCAGTAACATGCAGATGGAGAGGCACAAGGAGAAAAAGGACCTTATGAATTTGCTGCAACTCCAGGGATTTTCATAAGAGGACCAAAGATACGGGTTTATTATCACTGTTGCAGGAACTGGCAAAACCATTAGCATTTGAGCCACTGAAGCTGTTGCAAATAGTGAGCATATAAAGACAAATACCTTTGCATACCAGGTGAACTTGCTGAGTGGATTGCCTAAGTAGGTTTTCCACTAGTTGGGTGTTTTGCAGATTGTCAGAAAAGCACCCAGAATTGTAAAGTTCCAGGAGAGGCTGAACCTCTAATCAAGAGAGACAGAACTGGGCTTACAGATAAAATAATAAAAATAAAAAAAAAGAAAGTTCAATAGCTACATTGAAAATAGGCGAAGGGAAACCCAGCTCTGTGGTGTGTAGTGGTCTGTCTGGTCAGTCAGAGCTCAAGGATCTAAAAAAACTTCTGTCATCTAGTCTAATTGTTCACCTCTTCAGTGTACTAAACTGGGAGTATCTTTGCATTGCTTATTAAAATCTGTGTCCTATGGGTATTGGTTCAAACACCCAAGAATGAAACTATTTGTTTAAATGAAGTCTTCAAATCATCTTCCTTCAATGCCTGATTTTCCCAGAGGCTGGCTCTCCATTTACCATTAAAAAAACAAAACAAAACAAAAAACCAAAAAAACCCCAAAAACAACCCCCCCCCCCCCCCCCCAAAAAAAAAAAAAACAAAACCAAAAAACAAAACAAAAAAAAAAACCAACCCCAAAACTATCCTGGACTTGCACCAGGCTGAGACAAGTGCTACCTTAATAACCAGCCCTGTGAAAGCCCATGTGTTTGCAGCAGTGTCAGTGAGCCCTGTGACCCCCAAAAGTGAATTACTGGAATTACTACTTGATTTTTTTCTAAAGCTGGGGAGCTTTGTCATGGAGAGGATGAATACATTTACTGTGGTGAAGGTAGTGTGTAGCCTGGTGCACACGCAAATTTCCATTGAATTTAAAGTGTGCACTTCTACCAGACTTCCCTGAATAATTATCAGGTATAATTATTTGGGATTTGGAGGCCAAATCTAGCTTTTGCTGGTAAAGCAGTTTGAAAGAAAATTTAGACACTTGTACTTTCAAATGGCATAAACGATGTTATCTTCTGTAGTAGTATTGAAAGCAACGAATCCCCAACAGTCCTGTCTTTGAAACTCTTAGCAGTAATACCAGGCTGTAGTGAAAGCACACAGGTTTGACAACCTAAAACGCTGCACAAACCCTTGACAATCTGTCCTGCGAGGTGCCAAGCATCTCTGCTTTTCACTTACCCAAAACCACTTAGCGCTGTGGTTTGGGCCCCGTATCAGTGAACGTCACGTATTCCTGTCATGTCATGTTCCCACTGTCACAAATTCTTACATTAAATGTATTTCAGAAGGAGCAATTGTCTGTGTGTGAGGAAGACCGAGTGAGTGACAAAAGGCTTATAAAAGAAATCAACAAAATGTAGCACGCTTTCATCCCTCTCATTCAGATGTGTACGAATGAGCTGTTCGTCAAGGTAATATCTCTGACACTAAGAGGAGAAGATAATGCGTTACTTTTCTTCCATAAAGCTGTTAAAGTTGTTGCTCTGTTAATTCATCAGCAAATTATTACACTCAATGTGAAACACTTACCCTATTCTTCTATGTATCTTTTCTTAAAGCGCTTTGGCCTCCTCAGTAGGTTATCTCCTGTTTTTATTACTTCTTTAAACATTTTAAACTATCGCTGTGCATGGGACATACGTTTAAATAACTCTAAAGGTAAGAGACTTTGATAACTCATCTGCGTTTATTTGGGTGCCACCTTACAAAGAACAGAACTGGAACCAGTACTGCCTTGTAAGGTTAGAATGAAACACAGTTTTTGCTGCTTGGTATCAGCCTTGATGAGTAACGTCCTCAGTGGCAGTGTGGTATATTTTGCATTTCCTGGTGCTGACTGCTGGTGTGATGAATATTTTAAATGTTTGGCCTCTTTTGAAATTTTTTTTCTTTTAGAAAGAGTAGTATTTTTGTGTTTAATCAATGTTACGTGTTAAAATAAACCTGAAGATGGCTAGAATAAACCGTAAATTTTGTATTGAGGCTTGGTTCTGCAGTGTGGGATTTGTGTATGTAGGATGAAGTGGCACAATAGTTCCAGCAATTTTAATAGAGACTGAAGTATATAAGACAAATAGATTTGGCTCCTGAAATCCAATCTTGCAAATCAGCAGAAAACCCTGTTGGTGAATAAAAAGTAGCAGAATCCTGTGTTTAGTTTGCATCTTCAAAGATCGCCTGGAAGATGCCGCAACTGAGAGTGTGGCATGGAATTTTACAATGTGCTGTGCTGGATGGCCTTGGAGGCAGCTGCTGCTTCTCCAGTGCCACTGTATTATGGTAGTTTGCACTTCAAATTTGGCTTTGGGAATTATGGTTTCAAAAGTGTGTAATTCAGTCTCCTCTATTCTCTTCATCTTTATCTCTTCCTTATTCATGTTTTACCTTTATCCACAAGCATAAGGATTATTGGCTCAAAGGTCTTGAAGGATGGTTAATACATTGATACATATGGTGGGAATAGAGTCTTTAAAAGGTGCTGGCAGCATTTTTTTAACCCTAATACCTCCATAAAGTATGGAAATACTAGCTTTGTATGCATTTTCCAATCAGTATTTAGATTTGCAATATGCTATAGGATGTGTCTCTGTTTTACCATGTGGAGAGAACGGCTCATGCTTTATAAATTCAAGCTAATACTACTTTGATTTGTGTGAGTTTATTGCCAGATAAACAATATCTTTCTATGGAACATGACTGTGCTTGTAGGCTTAATACCCTGGCTGCACTGATATGAAAAATCAGTGGGTTGGCTGATGATTAGGCCCAGCTAACACGATGTCTCAGAGCACCAGGCAGTTTGAAGCTTACAATCGAACTGTGGGATGAAACTAGATCTGCCTTTGTTTTGAACTTTTAAGTCTCGTAGCAATGAAGTGGGCTGCCCTAGTCTGCCCAGCTTTATTTTCCGAGATGTAATTATTCCTTGCTCACTGACTTGAGTAAATCAATTAAAACTCCGTGTGTGTGTAACAAGACTTTGACGTAGGCTAATTGATCAGGACATGCAGGCGTATGAGAAAGGCGTGGGGCAGATTTTAAAGTAGAAGACAGAAACTTCATGAGCTTGCTTTTAATGTGGCATGGTGGTAGCTAATTTCCCATCTTCTGTAATAACAGGCGTTTTGCTGGGTGCTGTGGTATTAAACGCTCCTCTTTGCTTGTACTCAGGTTAGTCGTGGTTTGTTTTTTTTCTTCAGCCTCTCTTACAGGAATTGGGTCATGTCTTGATTGTTTTCCCTTCATCTGGGAGAGAGGTTAAGGGTATGTGTGAAGGGAACCTCAAACTCCCTTTTTCAGTTTCTCTTCCTCTGTGGGATGCTATCCACAAGTTGAGATAGGATGACAAACTTGTAAATCCTTCCTGTGCTCTTGTAAGGGACACATAAATCATAAGGACCTACTTTTGATCAGCCTAAAGCACTGGAGGGTACAGCAAAAAAAGGGAGTGGGCACCTTGCCAGTCTTTCCTGCAAAGAAAAGTTCCACCCTTATCCCCAAAACGGGCAGTTGGTCCTACCCGCGGGGTCTCGACACACAGCTCACGTGGCACGTCTGCTGCTGGGCAGGGGAACAGCAGCTTGTACTGCAAGAGCAAACATGCGAGCCTGAGGAGCAGAGACAGAAAAATCAGCCACTGTTAAGGACCCAACCTTCCAGTTGGTCACGCCATGATATTTTTAGAGTTATAATAGTTTCTTGCCCTTGCTTTTCCTCCCCAGAAAATAATATCTTTTGCTCAAGCTGCATTCGAACTATTGGGAATTGATGAGTTGAATTGTTTGTGATCCTGAATCCAAAGTGATGGTACGTATTGCTTGCCGCATGCTCTTCCTTTTCAAGCCCAGAGGAAGAGCAGATGAAAAGCAGTATTGCCAAATCTTATTTTTAGCTTCTGTCCTATGGGGATTTTTTGTTATTGTTTGATCATTTGGTTTTTTGTGGGGGTTTTTTTGGTGTTTTTTTTTTTTTTTTTGGGGGTTTTTTTTTTTTTTTTTTTTTTTTTTTTTTTTTTGGGGTTTTTTTTTTTTTTTTTTTTTTTTTTTTTTTTTTTTTTTTTTTTTTTTTTTTTTTTTTTTTTTTTTTTTTTTTTTTTTTTTTTTAGATTTGGACTGCTTCTGTCAGGGGTGTACAGAACAGCATCATGCTGTATGTTCTGTATGTTTTTTCTATCAGTATTGCTTGATGGTCAAGCCTGCTTGGCTAGGTGCCCTGTGGCTGATGTATCCATGCTGTTGATGTGACTGGCACGCTGCTCTTGCAAGGTATCTTGTAAAATAAGCACACCGCCTTCGGCAAAATTAATTTCTTGTAGTTATTGCATTCTCTCCTCCAGCCCCTTGCAAATATTGCTGTTGTCACATCGACTACGTTTTATTGTCCTGGATGAAGCCAGCTGAGTCAATTCTGTAATACAGATGGCATATAGATATGTAGGGCAGCCTTGGTAGACACCCTCCCCACCTTGGTAAACACCCATCAGTCCCACGGCTTGATGTGGCACTTACCAATCCAGTGGGATATTTCTCTTTGATTTGGCTAATGTTCCCAGCATGCTTGCTGTGCTTGGTTAGGTGAGAGGACTCACGTTTCATGAAACATCTGTAGTGCTCTGTGCAATGTGCTTTTCTCACATGCTCATTGAAAATGTTTCTACTGAGAACATTTGGATTAAACTGCTTTTAAAAAAAAAAATAAAAAATCTTTACTGATTGTGTGGCTCTGCACCTTCATTTTTTGGCTTCCCTTTAGGTTTTCCTCTTTCTCTCCTGGATTTATTCTTGCTCTGGGCCAGGCTTGCTGTCAGATAGGCATGGGAAGTTGATGCAAATCCTGTGCCCACGGTGCAGACCAAGCTCTCTTGTCTTTGCCTCTGTTACTATTAATGCCTTCCTCCATCTCTTCCAGCCCCTTCTGTCGTCATACTGACAGCTAAATTGGAAACCAACTGCAACTCTGCTCTAGCAGTATTTTGCCTGAGGTGCTAACAATCGACTAAAACTGACTCAGATCATGATTTTAATTGGTTTGATTTTTGCCATTGGCTTTAGAAAAAAAAAAAAGAGCTATTTTAGTCTGTCTTCATCCTTGGTCAATTTGATTAATCTGTCCATGGTTTGAAAAACCTCAAAGACTTTCAGCATAGCGAGGTAAATGTTTTGGAGTGAGGCTTACCCTGACATGCTGATGCACTGGTAGTATTTGGTTTTTACTGGGCAGCAATATTCCTGTTTGGTCATGCAGAAAATTGCCAATTTGAGGGGACATGACACCTATTGATTACTGTAAGAAGTAGTTTTTCATATGAGATTGGAGGCACTTAAATGCCATTTTTTTAACTTTTGTTTCAATTGTACTACCTGTGATATTTTTCTTCTTGGATTGCTGGTTCTTGCTTTTAGAACCAATGGAGGATTATTCAGCGACCGTAACCGCAGAGATGAGCAATGACACGTGTTTGTGCTGTTTTGCTGTGGGACGAGAGTAGTCAGTTTGCTTTAATTTTTAATGCTTCGATTCTTTGGCAAACACCAGAGGTGTTGAAACTACTCACTCATGCAAAAAATAAATTATGTATGCGTACAGGTTTGGTGCCTGAAGGCATTTTCATGGGGTGTACCTTCAGGCACGCAGCTTAAAGAGCCTAGACTCCTTACGCATACACATCTATACAGTGAAAGGACAGAGATAGCCTTCTCTAGGGGTCCATATAGACTTTCTTCAGTGTGTTACTCCCTCCTGCCACCCCAGCTGCAGTTTACTGTTCTCTTTGTTGGGCTGATATAACAAATTGTAGATAACTTGGAATACCAGTGAGGGTTGTTTGAATATCAATACAACAGCATCATCTTGGATAGCAGATATTGAATTTAAGATATGCAAGCAGCTTTGTTTTTCTGTCCATAAGGTCCAGTTGGGTGCAACTTTGGCTGCCCCATGTTTGATGGTTTGACTGTCCTTATAGTTCTAGGTTGGGTTTGTTGAACTGAAGTGGTTTAAGCTTGTATGGGATGTCATCAATAACAAAGGCAATTCAGGCATTGGTTAATTTGAAGTTTTATGTCCTTCATTTCCATGAGACATATTTGTTCAGTTACACTATCTGCTAATTGTATTTCTGAACAATTTCTTGCAGAGACCTGTAACTGTGTGTTCTTGATATGAAAGCTGCATTATTCTCTAGGGGAGATAATCAGTTAGTGACTTACTGAGCTCAGCTCTTGCTGTC
Source organism: Aramus guarauna (assembly GCA_013400195.1). Taxonomy (NCBI): domain Eukaryota; kingdom Metazoa; phylum Chordata; class Aves; order Gruiformes; family Aramidae; genus Aramus; species Aramus guarauna. The sequence goes on along the minus strand of VXBL01001158.1, from coordinate 291,978 downwards.
TGCTGTTGGCCTCTGGTAAAACTTGAATTTTAGTGGGTAGGGCAGAATTTTTCTGTGTTTTTTCTCTCCTTTTTGAAGGAGGTGCTTACTGGGAGGCTTCTCCTTGCAAATAGATGAATTGGTTGTGATTTTTTTTTTTTCCCTACCCTGAGTTATTTAAAACCCGTAATTTGTCAAGAATTGTTTTTTGTGCTATTTAAAAATCACCAAATGGAAATAGCTATGATCCATACAGTCCATTATTAGAAGGCTCTTCTGAATTGGAAAACCATGTTTCTTTTGAAAATACGTTGCTTCAAAACACAAATCCTGCTGGCTGGTGCTGGACTTTGGATTTTAGAGGTGAGGGGGAGTTTGTGCTTTCCTGGCATATGAAGAGCGCGTTCTCTCACAGCCTCATCAGGAACAGCAGCTTGTGGAATGAGTATGAGTCCTTTCCAGAAGTGGTGATGAGGCCAAAGAAGGCTCTTGACTTTTTGTGATAATAATGGGCTGAAATGGAGGAAGGGAGGCCTTCACTGGCACAGACAGAGCCTGTGAGAGATAAAATTCAGCATTTAAATTACAGGCTCACACCACAAAGTGCTTGATGGCACTGAGACTCCTTGGGCATCATAGGCAAGACCCACTCCACAAGTTCATTTCTTTTTCCTGCATCAATACTTATGGATCTGTCCCTGCCACACTGAAGGATACTGGGTATTTATGGGAGATGTGGATGAGAATAAAATTGGGGGACGAATGGGATGTTCAGGGCAGTTCACAAACCTATCCCTGTGGCACATGAAATGTTGTGTTGGGGCACTGCTGTGGGTGTCGAGTATTCTGGGTAATTTTATTCACCTTCTTAATCACCAGGGGTTTGGTAACCATCAGAGGGAGGACGATGGGTGATAGTGAATGGTCCTTCATGGCCACCGCTTAATCCAGGTTTGAGCCGGCTTTGCTGTCCCGTAACTAAGGTGGTATGGCCAGTACGTCTGGCCAAGGGCTCCACCTCTGGGGGAGGAGTGTTGTGCCCAGCTGCTGTTCAGTCCGTTTGTTCGGTGTGGAGAGCTTTCAGCTCTAACCTTCTGTGGTTCCTCCTTAATCCAAGTTAACGGGCTTCTTCAAGGAAGAGCTGGGTAAATAGCTAGTAGTATACAGGTGGCATTGTGAGATGATTTATTAGTCCTCTCTGATCTATAGTAGTAATAATAATAAAAAACCCCTATGAAACTCTGTGTAACCTATCAGAAATGACATTTTAAAGAGTACTTATCCAAAGCCCAAAAGATTATTGCACACTGTGCCCTCTGCCTGTGAACAACAGGTATTATGTGGACGAAACCCTTCTGATCAGATTTATCTTTCAACTTTTTTATCTTCATAAAGGTGAAGAGCTGGCCAGAATAGGTTTGTTGTAGCTGACTGTCATCTTAACTTCTAAGTTCCTAGCTTTTAAAGCAAAATTTAATACCTGTACTTCTGAAGGCTTCTGAGTTTTTTTTTTTTTGTTTTGTTTTTTTTTTTTTTAAACTGAGTGTACACATGTTCTTATGGTCAGGGTACTCTCTAAGTCATTACATCCAGGCGGTGAAGGAATAAATACTCAGTGCTCTGGTTTGGAGCAAAAGGGATGGTGGAGTGCATTCCTGCACTTGCAGAGCAACTAGATACTCAGAGTTGTCTTCAAACCCATTAAGTCCTTTTTTCAGTGTAATACACATAATGTGTGAAAGCTTTCCTTAACTGAATAGTATCTATTTAATATTTCATATTTCAGGGGTTTCTTCTTTGCTTCATGTGTACGGGCTCCACCGCAGTGTTTTCACCCTGAAAGCAGATCCTCAAAAGACTAGATTTTCCAGGCTGCTTAGCTAAGTAAATTCTTCTCATTAATAATAAGGTCTGCACAACCTGGTGCTTCTCATTCCAGTGGAAAAAACCCTTTTCAGTGACCATATGCACCCTCAAACTGCCTTTCTTCCTTATATTGGTGGTTATGCAAGGAAATCTATCTACATACCACTCCAACTGTTCATTTTCTGTATTTTCATAGAGCAGTGTTGCTATTAAATAGTGAAATACTGATAAAACTTCTCAACAGATCAGGACTAGCTGAACAAAAATTGTAGCTCGAGCACTGAGCAGGCAGGCAATCTCAAAAGCAAAACGTCAGAGGAGAATTGTGCATTTAACTGCTGACGTACAGATGGGCAATACAGACTCAGGATTACACAGTTATTGCTTGTCATTGAATTTTTTTTTTCTTTGTCTCCTGAAAACACTTCTGGGCATCTTTCAAAATAGCATCTCTTTGTCCCTGAATATGTTTAGAAAAGCTTAGCTGCTGAAGAATCTTAGCATGAAATCTTAGAGCTTTGCATTGGAGAGAGAGATTAGTTTAGTATACCTTACAAAGGGTGCTTATTTTCCTTTCCAATACTATCACATATTCATTATATCCTTTTCTGGGAAACCAGTCTCCCTGTGAAGTTTGTATAATGGTTGTGAGGTTTTCTTTTGTCCTCAAGCTTTAGTGATCTAGTGCATTTTACTCATCCGAGTTTTTATTTTCCTGTTCCTGGTAAATATGCTCAGGCTAAATCCACAAGTCCCCAGTAATGCCTCCGTGATGGAGTTGCTCTGTAAATACACTGTGTTTACCTGGTTATTGGATATTTCTTGCATGTGTGCAGTGCTTTTGACTATTAGGTGGCTGCAAGGAAAACAAACAGAGGGGAAGGAGAGTGTCTGGAGATGAACTACTCCTCAGAAAATGCCTGTGAGTTGTCAAATGACAGAGGTAAGTCAGAAAATTGAGAAAGACCAAGAACTTGCAGATGTATAAACTGTCGCCTTTCACAGGAGACCCCCCTATGCACATGGCTTTCACTTTTTTTCCTAAGTAACTTTGTTCTTACTACAAAATCAACGTTTCTGTGCTTTTTCTTGTTTTATACCATTGAATTTGGAATTTGAAGAATGATCAAGCTGGGAAAGGCCTGCAAATGTATAGGACGTCCCCAGACCATGGGATGCTGAAGTACCCTCTGTAGAAGAGAGAGGGAGCATCTGCAATGCACACCAGGATGTTCTGCATTTGTGACTCCAGCTGTGAATGGGCTGGCACATCTGCATGGCAAAACACAGCTCTGTGCAGAGTCACTGCCTCAGGACCTGGAGGCTGCGTGTCTGTCAGCTTGCTGCTGTGTCCCGTGGCTTTAGCCCTTCCTCCGACCTGAATATACAGTTCCCATTTTGAGAGGAGCTGGCACTTGCCTGCAGCATTCTGCAGTGTGATGTGTGGTGCAGTGCAGATATACCCCTAAAGGTGCCAGGAAAACAAAGCGACACGGGTACTGTTGATTATGTTAGGGTAGACAGATGCAGTTTAAAATTTTTACTTGAGCAAACCCTCCTACATCAAAATACCAAGTTTTTCAGCAGTGCATCAAACCTGCTGCTCAACAGGGTCTCTCTGTGTCTGTGACAACACTCAATAAGGGTGCTGATGGGTTTCTTATCCTGTATATCATGTGCTGTCTCTGGTCCTTTGAACACTCAAGAAAATAGAATAAAAAGAGGCTTTTGGGCAAGTAGCTCTCACAGACTGAAACAGGCATCTGGCACAAGAAAGAAGAGGGAAGCGGTGCCTTGGGGAGGAATGTCTCCAGCCATTCACTGCTTCATGGGTCCCATAGCAGCAGGGCCTTGATGTTAATTTGGAGCTGGCTTTGCAGGCAGGCTGCTGCGCTGCGCATCAGCACCAGCTTCCAGGTGGATTTGCACGCCCAAGTTGATCCCAGGATGTTCCTCTGGAATTTCTCAGGGATTTTCACGCTGTCTGTCTTCATACCTCCCGTTGTGAGGCTGTCATGGGGTGAGCGTCCTCAGTAGTCAGGAGAGCTCTAGAGCTCGTGCAGACTGATCAAGTCCTGCACCTGCCTCTTTCCCTGGAGCTGGAGCATGGCTGGGAATGCCCGTGCCCTTGGTGTCTGTGATTTTGTGATCTGTTATTTTCTCAGCCCCTCCCTGCTGACCCTTTTCCACAGGTCCTGCCTCCTTGCTCCACACCTGCCAACCTCTTGTCTCCCCCTCAATGCCCTTCTTCCCTCCACAGGTGCTAACCATCCTTTCCCTCAAGTTGCCTAATTGAATAACATAATTAGGTTAATTAAGAGCAATTGTCTCTAACCTGTATTTAGCTTGGAGTTTGCTTCTGCTTTGTCAGATCTGGTGAAGGGATTGTGTGCCAAAGACTTGTCCAGTCTTTCCTAATAAATTAGTCAAATAAATGACATAGTCCTTTCTGTCCCTAAACCACCATGGCTATAGCAGTGCTGCACTTGTAGGCATTAATTTATACGTCCGACTGTGCGCAGAACGGGCCCGTGACTGATGCAATTCAGTGCTTTTTACTTAATTTCTTACAATTATGTTGGTTAATTGGAACTTTTGAGAGAGCTTTTAGTTGTTGCAGATACGCAGGTGCCTCACTATTTGCCTGTAGTCCTACATTATAACAACTTCAATCATCAGCCCGTAATGTCTGCATGTTAATTACTCCTTTTGTGAGATGAGGTTGGCAAATGAATCTTCATCAAGCAACTGATGAGTACATCTGTGACTTTGTAATTTAAAACTAAGGTTAATAAGGCCAAGTCCTGGTGGGAATCAATTGGTGGTCTTTGTTGCAAAGGTAATGAGTCTGGCTTTCCAGTTTATATGCCTCCATTTTTAAAGATTGGCTAAATTAGTAACGAGAAGCAGATTTGAAGGATATTATCCACTCTGTAGATGTTAATTGCATCTATGTAGAATAAACAAATCACACTTCTTTAGAAATACAGGTGTGTACCTTCTGAAACAAAATGTTAAGAAGGCTCGTTCTCTTTCCAGTGATGATGCTATGTAGTTTTAAATTTAAGTTCCAAATGGGGCTGGTATTTCAGAGTACCTTCTGTAACCGCGATGCTGTCTTTAGGCTTTCATCAGACAAATTCTCTTTTCTCTGCTGTTCTGATACCACTTGTGGTTCACTTGAGCAGGCTTATTTGGCATCTGAGCCTTGTGTTAATCTGTGCACAGATGTGACTGGCCAGCGGCTGTGAGGCAACTGTCCAAGCCAGGAAAAACTGGAGTCACATATGCTCTTGTTCTCGTGCAGACTCATTAAAACAGTACCTCTTTCATAGTGGATCCTTCAAAATACTCGTTATTTGTATTCCATAGTGAAAACAAAGATAAAAATGAAAGCTCAGATGGGTTTGTGTGACCCGTGTAACTCACCTGACTTCAGGAGAACTGACCTGTTCCATGGAGCAGTAGCCCCCAAAGTTGCCTTTTGTAGCTTGTTCTGCTCAGAAACTGGGCTAAACCTTGGTGCTCAGACCCGCACCCAGAGCGTGTTTCTTGCAGGAGGGGTACTTGCCCTTACAAAGGCAGCGGTACGTTTCATGGCGGCGTTTGATGCCTTGATTTAAGAATATCCCCTGCATTTCTTATGCCCTGCTTACGGATGTTGAAGATCTCAAAGACCGTATGGAAATGGTGTTCAGATGGTGCTTCTCTGCATCACAGGGATTAAAAGATTGGCTAAAGCCATCTCTCTGCCTGAGCTGACTGTTGCTGACTCTGTTTGTCAGCTGTGGCACTAACCTTTAAATCCGAGAATTGGAACTACCTGACATGCTGGGACAGAATTTCTGGTAGGTTTCTAGTGCAGCAAATCATATTTTACTATAACTTATAGTTTCTCTGTTACTGTAAGTTATAGATACTCATTAACTTTAGAATAAATACCGAATTTTACTTGTGCAATTACAGGGCAGTATTAACATATAATTTTAATCAGCTTTAATATAGAATGTTAAGAAAAATGAGCAGGATTTTAAATGTAAATGGCATACATTTAAATGGTAGTTTTGTACTGTATAATTATTAGTTTGTATGCCCTACATGTTTTAGATTACATGTGAATGCTTTTTGTACACTAAGTGAGAAGTAATCAGAGAGAGAAGATGTCTTAAATGTAATAAACCAAAATTGTTTCATTACATTATTATATTCATGTTCAAAACCAGGTGAACACTCTCAACAATATTTGCCAGAGAGAAGATGACTTGCAAAGAGATAGAGGGGGGAAAAAAGGAAAACTAGTTGGGATAGTAGTGTAATAGCTAGTAACATATGGTCAAAGTAATGCATATCAGGAAAAAAAATACTTAAGGATATTTGTAAACCTGTTAGAGTTCTAGAGCTATTGTTATCTTGCTGCTGTTCATCACTCCAGCTCTTTGCTGCAGGTCCCATCTTAGGTTTGAATGGGCAGGGTTTTGGGAATGATTTTATTTGGGCAGTATCCACTGCAGTTGGCTTTGGATCGCTGGCTCCCAGTCTGACGTACATCCCTGTGGTGTGGTACTCGCACAAGCAGAGTCTACTGGACAGCACAGGCTTTGTACAGGGCAGCACAGGTGTAGCTTCCTTACCCTTCTACAGCAGCCTGGTTTGAAGCCTCTCTGCTGAGGATGGCTGGAGTTGGCTGGGCATATTAGCTCCATCCTCGTGTCATTGCTGCAGTAGAGCAGTTGTAGAGGTGAAAGCTCATGGTGATAAGATGGACTGAGAGTGGTGCCCAGCATGGCCAGTGCTGTCACACAAAGGTGAAGAACCACCAGGGTGTGAGATACAGTAGAGTGGGTATCTAAAGAGCTTACTGCCCCTCTGCCCTGCCCTTCTATGCAAAAGCCCAATTTGTCACAGGAACTGTCTCTACAGCTTAAGCAGAAATATCTGAAGAGAACAGCGTTTAGCCACAAAATGCCTCATACACCTCTTTGGTTTTTTTAATGGTTTAAAATTGAAAGGGAGAAAGATCTTCTGGTTGGGTCCATATCATTAAAAAATGTGGTTAGACACTTCACTGAGTGACCAAGTGACTTTATTGCTCTAAGGTCATTATGTAAAAGTAATGCAACTTCTAAGAAGTAGTATATACAGACATTTGTTTTACTTTGCATTGAGAAGTATGTATGTGAGGTTAATAGTTCAGATAGTTTTCGTATATGCCCATGGATTAATAGATTCTGGTACTTAGCATAATTATGAAGCTTAGCAGACAGTTCTTCTGAAGCTGTTTTGACAAAGCTGTAGATAGAGGATTTTAAGATGAGGTGCTGAAATACTGCAGCATTAAAAGGGAAAATACTTTTGATATGATCAGTACCTTGTTGCAGGGTATTCAAGCGCAGGATACTATGCGCACCTGACTTTGCAATGATAGTGCCTTTTAAGTTGGTGGATAGGGACATAAAAAAAAACCCTCCAGGAAGCCCATTTGGCACAATAAAAGAACAAGCAGGGACAAACCTAGTGGGAAATGTTCATCAGTGGAAAGGTCTGAGCAGTAGCTTTTGTTAGGCAAATGCTGCTTTTTACATCACTTGGTCCAAAACGCAGGAGTCTGTGGTTGGTGATGGATATCTGCATTTTCCAAGGTGCAAAAATATCTGTGAAGTTAAATTATTTGGGTTTATCTAAACAACATGAAATACAAGAAAATGATGCAAATATATCCAAGTAGCGCTCTGCCTTCGTAGTTGAGATTGTCTCCCTTATTAGCTTGCACTGCTGAACATTCACCATAGCAGCAATTCTCAGCAAATGCAAGGTGAAGTCTAAGTCCTTAGGCTTTTAGTTTTGTAGTTATAACAAATTATATTCAACCCCTACGTTTGTTGAAAAGATGACATCCTGGTTTGGTTTCTTAAGGACAGTGCTGTGTATGATCATGTGGTCTGTCAAACGTTTTCACCCACACAAAGCTTGAACTGGGCAAAGTCAATGGGACTTTCTTCAAATTTTATGGAAAGTGGTGTGATGTGAAGAAAAAGGACCAAAACTTGCACCTTCAATGAGAGAGAGGGGGATCACACCTCGTCTCTTGCATGCAGAGAACTGGTGAGCTGCCTGATGCAATTGTATCCCTGAATCAGCACCACACATGTCCAGCCGGACAGGCCAGAAACTGGGGGAAAGTGGGAAAATACTGGAGGGTGGGATGTGCACAGACACTATAGATGCTGGTAAAGAAGAGGTGTTAGGAGAGGGGAAAGCAGGCAGTTGGCAAAAATATATTCATCACTTCTACTGTATACAAAGCAATTTGGTAGCTGTGCTATTAAGCATTGTTAATCTAGATAAATGCTCTAATCTCATTTAAGTCCATTGCAAAGCTCCTATGCTGACTTTAATGAGACTAGAGCTTGTTTCATCACAAGTTCAGAATTCTTTTCTTGGCGCGTGTGCATATGGGGAATTAAGGGAGAGTATGGTTTGAATTGGAAAGCAAATGTGCAAACACTTTTGTGTAAGAGGGAGAAACGCTCTTATCTTTGTCTGTACCTTCTAGGCTTCACCTGTATCTCAGCTGAGGAAAAAATTGAACACCGCTGTTTTCCAGGTATTTCAGGTACCAGATACTGATTGCAGCTTTGGTCTGACCCAGTGTGGCCATTGCATTGAAAGGAGAGTGTCTTTGTTGTGTGTGCTAAGGCTTATTTCTCTCTCTTACAAGCCCTAGCACGGGCACCAAAGCCACGAGTGGTAGCCAGTGACTTAGGAGTTTTAGCTTTTGTGCTAAAAGGAGCTTCTAGAAGCCATTTTTTGCTTTAAAAGCAAAATAAACCTCTAATCCTTCTGTAACTGGAGAGAGGCTGCATAAATCATTGTCTTTGGACTTAGGTCCATCTCTGTGATGATAAAGAAAGGCGTTCCAATGAAGACTGAGAAAGTATGTCTCAAGGGTAAAATATTTCCTTGTGCACTTAACCCATCCTTCCCTTTCTTTTACCTTAGATTATACCTGCTGAAAACTGTATGCTACCTATAGAATCAGTAAGTTACTAAATTCTGTGTCTATTGAGGATCATTTTGCATCTTCCTTCTGTTGTGGCTGTAAGTGTAGCCAGTTTGTCAGATTGATGGACAAATGAGTAGATTCCTAGTTTGTCTTCCACACTTAGCAGAGGTTTGAGGGAGAAAATGTCTTCAGTGTCTTGAAGGGAGTAAAGCAGAATATTGAATTTTGGTTGTTGGTAGTGATTGTTCTATTTGGTAGTCTCTCTGATGGAAGTCAAGGCTTTCAGGCTTGACCTTTGGCTGTCTGAGGCTGCATTTGTGTAGCAGCGATTTCAAACATTAAGCTAGACATCTTGTACTGTAACAGTGGAGCCAGCTCTGCGAGGTCAATGCCTCTTCCTAGATTAAGGATTGGACTTGAAAAGATTATATGTGCACAGAGCTAGAAGCAGCCATGTTAATTGACTGATTCGCTTTGTTTAATTTTTGATTTACTAAGAAGGCTGAAGTGATGACTCAGTGAGCCATGTGAAGATGTAATCCGGAAATATCATATATAGGATGAGTAGTGCCTACTAATATAGTCTGATATGAATATTAGATTTATTTCATAATTGATTTTCTCTGCAGGAAGAGCTACTTGTGTCTAAAGTATTGTAATTAAAGAGAAAAAAAAGCAGGGGGAGCAGGCCCTATAGCCTGCGGTTGTTGATGGGCTGACAAGTTAAGGGATGTGATTTGGTTTTTAGAAGGCTTGTTGGAATTATAGGACAAGTGCAGCTGAGCCAGTGTGGACTGTTTTACAGGAGAGACTGTGCCTTATTGTGAAGTGCTGGCATGACTTAAAGATAGCAAGAAACCACAATGTTAATTTACTGGATCGATTCTATCCTGAGGAGCACCTAGGGGACAGCAATGCAGCTTTTGCACTTCAGAATAGTTTTCACTTATTAGACTTCCTAAATTTTGGGGAGGTTTTATGTGTACTTGGAACTTGCCATGAAGAGACTTTAAGAAACCAAAACCCCTAAAACAAATCCCCAAACAATACCCCACCACCACCTTCACTCCCCACCCCTGCAAACCCCCAAAAATCACCCAGAAACCAAACACTTGAAGTGTTTAAATGCAAGTAGTTACTGCATAACTCAAATAAAACCTGCCATTCCTGCACAAACTTAATATTATAACAGCACGTGCATACGTAGTCTTTTCTGTTCAGGCTTTAGTGTTGATCCTGCAGCTCTGTATGTTACAAGTGGATTTAGGGTACCAAATCTGTTCCGTGCAAGGAGGACATGCTGACGCTGTTAGAACCATAATGTTTCCTGACTCTTTGTTTCCACAAGGGTAGGACTTAAACATGGTGTAATGTGGGCAATTGTATTACTGTTTTAGCCTGATCTATATGTGCACGCACAATTGGAATAACAGTGACAAGGGGAAAGTGCAGGAATCTGGTGATTATGGAATGGCAGAGATGGAAGCTGGTGGGACAAGCTGTGGAGCTGCCGATGCGCGGTGCGGTGTAGGGCAGCCGGTGCGGAGCTGGCAGGGAAGACTGCCGATGGAGGGACAGTTTCCCTGCATGCTGCAGGGAGGTTGCAAGCAGCTATGGGGTTGCGTACAAATGCAAAATGAAAATTTGTGTTTGGAATGCGTAGTGCTGTAGCCCCCAAAGACAGGAGTGATTCACGAGCAAAGGCGAGCCAGTGAATCAGGCAGTTTACCTACGACACTGCTGTGGGAGTTGTAAGAATGTGAAAATCAATGAATGGGACATATAAATGGTTCAGACGAACAAAGTTTTAATGGGGCAAGTATTATTTTTCATAAGTTGTTAATTAGTCTTTGAGGTGGGAAGGAGTTAGTCAGACTTTGTAAGATGATTTAGGCAGTTCAGGCTCACTTCCTCACGTCCAGAAAGGCAAAAGAATTAGCATTTGGAGTAGCAGAAGTGGTAGCAGGACCATCTGTCTTACTAAATGTGCTTTAAAAAGCAACAGGCCATGATGTGACGGAGTAATTTATTGGCTTGATTGGCAACATTATCTAAACAATAGCGCTGTTCCTCTTTGGTCACCAGCACCGTACCTGTACCCGGCCTTCAGCACAAGAAGCCCAGTCCAGAAAAGCATGCAAAATTATAGCCAGAGTTGTCCTTTTGGTTGAAGCCAATGTGTGTCAGCTTTGAACTTTTTTCAATTTTCTGTTTATTCTGAGCAATAGAAATTTAGGAGAAAGTTACCACGAGTCTAGTGAAATTAAGAACAACACGTAAGACAAGGAACCATAAAGATGAAGTACAATTGGCAATAATAATGATGTGCAGCCACTTCTGCCAGGATTTCTTGACCAAGATCTGTGATGACTGCTTTATTTCTTTCTTCTATTATTAGCATGCTGTACCTGAAAGTTTCCTTTTCAGAACTGCAGAAATTGTTCTTTTATTGTAGTCCTGTTTTTCCTTAACATCTGAGAATAATCTTTTTAAATATCCGATTGGAATATGTGCTTGCTAAGATAAGTGAATTAGAAACTGAAAAATGGTCAGATTTATTTTGCTTCTGTGTGCATTCAAAATTAGACTAAATTTCATGATGTTTTTTGCAGTTTGACAAGAAGTAATTGTTGCTAGTGAATGTTTTCAATGCAAAAGCCTCAATTGTTCTATAATTTTGCCAGCCTATTGCTATTTAAAAAATAACGGGAACATCTAATATTGGAGGCAAAAGTGGAGAGGAAAGGTGATATTTTCTCTTGAGTACTTTTTGACATGCTTAAAGGGTTTCTGTATTACCTCATTATTCTGATGTTTTCTCTTTTCAATACTATTTAGGAAATCTGCATGTGTGTGTGATGTTTAATATATGAAAACCATAAAGAGTGGAGATCAGTAATCTCTAGTCTCTGCCCAAGGCATCATTCACCATGGTATCTGAGCATCTAACAAATCAATTTGCTTGCCATTCAGTCTGTTTGACTTCCCTCTGCTACATCAAAAACCCACTGAAGTTAATAGAGAGGCTCCTATTGATTTTGGCCGTGTTTGGATCTCATCCTGATTTAGTTTTTCTTTCCTGTTACTTTCCTCCTTACTCTTTCTGATCCCTTGTCTGAGAGGAATAAGAAAGCCTTGTACTTGGAGAGAGGCGAGCTGCATTTCAATATGTGTCTAAGCCAGCAGCACTTGGAGGGATCTTCAGCAAGGGAGATCTGCTGATAAGGAAGCACTAAGGGAGCCCACAGCAGCTAAGATGGATTTGCTTAATTTCTTCATTTTCTGTTTCTCATAGCCTGGGAAGACTGTGGCTGGTGAGGTGTTATCGGAGACTCACAGGTCATGCCTGTATAGAGGCTTATAAATTGGGGTCAGGGCTTTGGGATCTGGTGCTACTGCAAACAGAATGGTGCGGGGTACGGTGTCATGCCATGGACATGCAGCTGCTTTTTGTCAAGGGATGTTGCAGGACTGGTGTGTCTGCTGGGGACAGCACTCATTCAAATGACTGAGCTGAGATAACTTTTTCATACAGCTGAAAAAGTCATAGCCTTATGTCGTGGGAGGTGGGTTGTAATGGCTTAGCGGCAAGTGGTGGTAAAACACCAGCCCTCTCTTGTGGTAGTCTGTGAATGAAATCCTCAGGCAAGGCCCTTAGGTCTGAATGCAGCCTTCACAGAGGAAAAGGTTGTCTTCCTAGTACATGTTGGCTGTCTTGTAGGAAGTTGGACACAGGAGGGATTCATTCTTCCTAGTCCCCCCCCATGGAGGGCAGTGGTAGGGATGTGGGGAGCTTGGTCTGTGTGCTGATTGCCGGGATTTGGCTGCTGCTGAGCTCCTGGGAGCCCTGGTCAGACAGCGAGTATGTTCTGTATAGCCCTCAGCTGCCACCCAAATGCCCGAATGAACTTCACCCTCAGTCCCGTAGCACTGGGATTCGCAGTGTGGGACTTGCAAAAGCAGAGTGAAGCTGCCTCCTAGCAGTGGAGAAACTGCAGAGCTGCTGCAGTGAAAGGAGCGGCCCTTAATGGGGCAAAAATTGAGTTATTCAGACTTAAAGACAGTTATGTCTGCATGTTTCGTGTTATGTAGGCCAGGTGTGAAGGCACATGGAAGCTAATGAGCTGTCTGATCACATTTTCACTGAATGATAGTCCCCCAACAGTAAAAGCTGAAAAGGCTTGAATAGGGGGACATATTGTGTGTTTCATAGCATCTCCAGGTAGGTTTGTGAACGAGGTAGATATAAATGTAGGAGGAATCTTCTCATTGGTATGTATACCGAAGTATTGCAAGATCTGGGAGGTGATAGGACACCCATGAAGGAGAAAGCACAAGTGGTTGGATGTATTTTGAAGTGTCGTAAAACTCTAGTAAGGAACAGGCACACACTCGCATTAGCATTCAAACAGGAAAATCTGTTTGGCTAAATGATTTGGCAAGCTGTTGCTTGGTAAGCCTGGTAGCTCAGAGGTTGATAGACATATCCATGTATTTTTGCTGCTGATTGCTTTAGCTGGGGGTTAGTCTTATGTTGACTACTGCAGGTTAAAACTTTGTTTAATTGGAAAAATGTGCATGGATCTCACATGAGGCTAAATGCTCTCAAACTGCTTAGATATTTTAGTAGGAACAGGAATCAGTATTTCCTGTTTTGTGAATTCTTTGGTCGCTTTGCGTTCTCGACACTTCAAGAATATTGTCTTACTATGTTTAACAGAATAGATTGCCAGTAACTGGGATTTTCTCACACTAACCCAACAGCTTTTGGGTAGGTAGCAGAATGTGTTTCTTTTTTGTGTAGTTCATCTGTAGATGGCTTGAAAGTTTGAACTGTGTTTTCCACTATTACAGAAATGCACATACAAGGAAATCTGCCAAAAAATGGTTGTGAGGCTGCTTGGCGTGTAAACTGATGTTTCTGTTCCTAAAAGGAGTTGCGTGGAGGGCAATTAGAAGCCCCAGTTTAAATATAAGTATAATCTTTTCACATTGGATATCATTCAACAGCTCATTGCTGTCTAGTCAGCCAGGATGTACATATGTGAAATTCATATTCTCAAATAAAAACACCTCTCAATAAAACTGAATAAATAAAGCAGCTTCCTTTTGGCTTGGTGCCGTCAAGGTCACGTTTATGTAACAACGTTCAGCCCTAGCTTGCATTCACATTGACTGTAGTTCTCCAGTGAACTGTGAAAATTTATGTGGGGAAAATTGGTAAAAAGAACTGTAAGAAAGTCCTTTGCCACTTTTGCTGCATTGTAAGGTGTAAAAATTATGACTAGTAATAATTAGGGGATAATGTCTGATGCTTTGAGCAACCTGGTTTAGCAGAGGGTGTCCTTGCCCATGGCAGGAGGGTTGGAACTAGATGATCTTTAAGGTCCCTTCCAACCCAAACCTTTCTATGATGCAATAGCTATAATTATTGTGCATATATTGCTACTTAATTAGTAAATCTCCTGCTGGCATGTCTGCAACTGCATCCCACAGAAGTGCTGTTGCTTTGTGGACAGGTGGTTAATAATCCCAGGGGGTGTCCAGCATTAACTTTGTATTCATTTCAGCTTCTTTATAGAAGTTGAGGTGGTCCATTTCCCTCGTAGCCTCTTGATCTCCAAGCCTGAAGTGCCACATTGCACCCTTCTGTTACTAACTTTGGAGGAGTAGAATTGTGTTAGCCCTTTGGTATTGAATCTATGATAATACGTGTGTGTTATGGTATTGACTTAGTGTAGGATAACAGCTAATTGCTAGTGGCTTTAACGACATGGAAGGAGAAGGACCTTTTGGATGATGAGCAGAGCAGTTTTTTGTCAAAGAAACTATTCGGTAGTGCAGCAGATGCTAAAAATAAGACTCTGAGGTTTACTTTATTCCATAATACTGGGTAGTATAACTGAGTTCAGCCAATTAGAGCTGATTTCTTAAAAGCTTTTCCATTTATAAAAGCCTAGATGACATTGCTTTCAGTGGGATATTGTCAAGTGAATGATTTTATTCGTTTAGGTGTCAATCCTGAAAACTTCTACCCGGCAAGTACTCTTATGTTTGAAGGCAAATTCTGTTGCTTTTACCTTCTTTTGTGAGAATAGTTTCAGGGTAACTGATGGAATCGCTCAGAGACTGAAGACCTAATCAACGTGATTGTAATCCAGATATTGAACTGAATACCGGCAGCCGTATCTGCTCTAAGGGAATATTGAAGATGTGCTGCCAGATGTCACAGCAAAAGGGAAATGCTAAAACATGCTTTGGGAAACCACAAAGCCATGATATTAACTGAGAACTGAAATATAAATAGCCTTGCATGCAGTTAATAAAAACCAAACTTAACTTTCCTGTTTAGGCCAGCCTGATGGCTTTTATGGCAAACCTCAGGTAGTTGCTGCTTGCCAGGAAATTACTACCTTATGGTATTGCGTGTTTCCAGCCCCTTACTCTATTTGCTCGACAGGTACGCCATAGCAGAGATAGTAACTCTCAGAGGCCTTAGCTGAGATCAAGGCTGCATTGAACTAGGTATTATACGAATGCAATAGAGTAAGAGATGATCCCTGCCTTGAAAAGGTAAGTTTAAATAGATAGGACAGAAGAAAGGAGAGGGCGGAGAGGGAAAGAAAGGAAAAAAGGCCAAGTGAGCTGTAGCTGATCACAGCATTTCGTGGGAGGTTGCAGCAGATCTGTCGGTGGCTGTTAAATGTGAAGATACACAGCTGCCGAGGGAGATGATTAGCTGCCGATTGCTGGGCACTGGGATGGTATCGGTTCACACATCCTCAGTGCTCATATCGCTCCCCTGGTACTCGCTGCTGCCGCAAAATGAACTGGAGTGAACCTTTGCCCTGACATAGGACATAAGTTTTTACTTCCATGTGCCCTGGCTCGCAGCCTGGTGTCCCATCCACTGAACTGCACTGTCTCAGATGTATTTGTTGGACGGTTAGTCGTGCTTGTGGTGTGTTGGGTTTTTTTTTGTTTTGGGCCACTTCGATATCAGTATCCTTTTTTTTAAAATGGGTTGATTAAGTGTACGTGTTTATAAGGCAGATGAAACTACTTTTAACTTGCAAAAAACCCAAGAAACTCGTGAGAAAATATTTTGACATAAGAATTTTTTTGGTAACTGTGATTAGTGAATTGCTTCATTTTTTTTCCACTGAGATATCGTTAAAGTCAGCATGCTTTCAAAAACTACTTAGGTAACAGTCAATCACATATATGTTTTTAATCTCCTTTCATTTTCATAAACCTTTAAAATGTTTAAAGGAGGAAAACATCTCTGTAAAAAGTTTTTCTCAAAAATAACTTGGCATCCAACCTCCACAGAAAATGAGTGGTGTTTGGGCACTAGCACCTACTCATCTCTTGGAAAATCTCTATACAAAACCGAAACTGAACAGAGAGCCCAAAGACAGGATTACTTCTGTGGCTCTTAGGAAACTATTACAGTGGCCTGTGTCTCAGGACTTAAGGGACACATTTACTTGATTTGTTTATGTATTTCTTAAAAATATAAACAGGATAAAACCATATATATGAGTCCTCCTATCATGCCATCTTTTCCTTTTTAGAAAGCAGTAACCATGCAGTGACGTTTAGCCATGATGTAGGTGTGTTCACTGTAAACGCTGGAGCAGTAAAAGACAATTTTAAGTTTGAATTGTGCTTAAAAAGTTTCACGAGACGCAGTAGGCATCATGCAGACACATGAATTAATGCTAAAGCAACCTATCCTGTTTTCTTAGCTTAATCTGGAAATGGAGTGTACTTAGTAATGAATTCTCCAACTGCCCAGGCAAGCAGTCATACAAAACCAAAAGTATTTGATTTGTCTATGGCTCTGAATTTTTAATGAAAAAAAAGTCACTCAGGTCAGTCTCCTGTGTGGAACATACCGCCTGAGGACTTGTATGGGAATGATATTTTTCACCGAGTTTCATACTTCTGTGGAGGAGAATGCTAGGAATACCTCATGATTAAGTCACTTTGTATCTTGCCATACAAGACCGTAAGAGTATAAATTATTCAAGTTTAGTGGGTGTTAAGAGACTTCTGCATCAGTTGTGCTCTGAATATAGAAACTGGGAGGCTTATTCAGCAAAGAAAGATATTTGAAGCAGCTATTGGCAAGTTTGAGAAATCCTGGGTTTAAAAAGAATGAAATGGTGTGACTAGTCAAAAATATAACTGAATAAGCACGTGGTTTTTGACAAA
Organism: Aramus guarauna; assembly: GCA_013400195.1. NCBI lineage: Eukaryota > Metazoa > Chordata > Aves > Gruiformes > Aramidae > Aramus > Aramus guarauna. Next base: position 274,910 of record VXBL01001158.1, on the reverse strand, counting down.
AGTTGTTTGCTTTGTGCACTCTTCGCTACCAGTGATGACATCCTAATATTAAAGCAGGATTTTGGGTTTCCCTCCAAGTTCCTTAAACACATTTTGAGCAGAAGTATTTATAAACCAGAACGAAATTCTGTCGCTTCTCCTTGATGTTGTCATAATCTTTACATGTCAAGGAGCTGCACTGGAGATTAAGGCAGACTCTACTGGGGTAGAAAAGTCCAGTCTGGCGTTTGTGCAGAAGATGACGTAAGGCTGATTCAAATCAAGTGGATGCAGTTTTGGCAGTGAAATGCCTACAGGGTCTCTTATTAGCTTCACATCTGCGGTGAAGAAATAACTGTAGTGAACATGAAACCAGTGACCACTAAATATGAACTTGTGAAAATACTGTGCTGCTTGTTAGAGTGTTTAACTTCTAGCAAGAGGTGCATTAGAGAAGGACCTGTGGCGTTAGTTTATCATGCAGTACCGAAGGGTTTAGAAACCCACAGGCTGTGCTGCCACTGGCTGGGAAACGTTGCCACCATGTCAAGCTGCAGAGCAGCGGGCTGGGGGAGCGGGGATGGACCTGGCTCATGGGGAAGCGGCTGGGCCCCCCTCTTCCTGCTGCTTGGGCTGGTGTGGGATGGGGGCGGGCAGCCTGACTGCGCCACCCTCCCCACTGCCCACAGGCGGGCAGGAGCTGCTGGAGCATTGACCTGTAGACAGGGCCCAGCAAGGTGACGTTTCTTCTTGGTGCTCTTCTGCAGGGCTGTCCAGCAACTGATTTAAAGTTGTAAGTGGTTCCTGGTGCCTGCTTGTCCTTTGATTCTTTGCACAAAGCCCATTTGCTGTGACGCTGTACGGTTGAAGCAGAATAAAACTCAAGAGTTCCTGAATGTGACTGCTTTTGTTTGTCTGCATAAGTCCGTGGAGAATTCCCTTCTGGAAACAGTGCTGGTGCTCTCCTTGCTCATTGGATTCTATCTCCCTCAAGTCGCTGCATGAGATGAACACACCTTTGCCAGTGGATTTTGGATCAGGGCCTGTGTGCTCTGAAGAGTGTGCAGATAGCATATTGTACACCCACAAAGTGTTAGGGAAATACTATCCAAGCCTTAATTAGGAGGAGGATTATAGCTAAGCATGGAGACAAAAATCACCAAATGAAAGATTTGCTGGTTTACAGGTTTCATCTGTCATTGTGTTTCAAGCCAGCGTTATAGCACATGTATATGTTATGCATTCAAGGCCATATGATGCCTATAATCATTGCTAAGAAGTTTGAGGTATCACACTTTACAATTAAAAAAAGAAATGCCAAAACCCAAAGCCGCCACCGACAAAAACCCCACAATAACAACAAACAACCCCACCCAACTTAGGAAGAAGGCTTGCCATAGAAAGGCCCATCTAAAATACACCACCTGCTTGTAAATACCCAGTGAGGACCACTATCTGCTTTCTGTAAGGAAATTATTATGTGTGTACTTTGTCAAGGTGATCTGCGGAAATTAAAGTTGATTTGCATTTAAGAGGGGTAAATAAAATAAACTTTATAAACTGCTGAAGTTTTATATAAACTGTCCGCATTTGTGTCAACTGTAAAATGATTTACCATTTACCTTCAGATACCTTATGTGTTTTTCCCATTCCAAGGTATTATTGGATAGCTGTGTGATTGAATCAGGCATTTTATTCCCATTGGCCGGATCTCATCGTTGTCCTTGGTTTCAAGTCAGCTCAATAATTGTTGGTTGAAGGTGGCATCCCTCTCCTCTCCGTGTGCGTGCTTTTTTCCTGTTTGCTTAGAAAATAATATCAAAATACATGAGGTTTGATTGCTTCGGGAGTTACACTCAGATCACACTTAGATTAGAGAATTTTAAATGCAAATTGAGAGTAGCTATTGTTCAGTGAAGAAAGCTGCTTTGTCCTCTTTGGTACATGAGGATTTCATTTGGTGCTTCAATAGAAAGATATTGGATTGGGCTGTCTGTTGCAAGACCTAGGTTTCACAGAAGGATATTAGTAGAAGGATATTAAATCTTACTGTTTGCTGCAAGATCTGGATTCCTGTGACAGGAGCAAAAATCTTCAGCTTCCAATTAATGGTTTCCAATTTTATGAGAACTTCTGTATGGAACAATGCCTTTCTTATGCTTCTGTTTCTCAATTCCTCTCTCTTCTCTATTTAGTACTATATTTGCACGGTTGCTGTTGAGTCCATAAAAGAATTAAGTGTCCATGGAGAGGGTGATTTATTTTTTAGTGTAAGACTAGCTTCTTTTCTAGGCTTGGTCTCTATGGCCGCCTGTCTGATTTGGATCTTCAGTTGTGCTGTCAAAGCTATACATCTTTCCTCCTTGGTTCACATTTACTCTTTTTATCTTCTATGGTTAGTTTTCATATGCAGCTAATCTCTTTTCCATATTGCCAAATACATATGCTGTACATAGCCACGATAATGCAGCAGTAAACAGATCCTGCGTATCATGAAAATGGATCCTTTTAATCTTGCATTGCAATGCGCGTGCTTAAAAATAAAAAGGTCATACAATTTTAGTTACTTGTGCTCCTTTTGGCACTGCCAGCAGTAACTATAGCTTTTCCTTCATCCACATGGCCTCGTCGCCCCCTTTCCTGCCATTTATAGCAAACATCCACCTCCTGTCCTCTTGGTTTGTGGTGTTGAGACCAGATTGTAGATGTGGTCTGGCCTGCCCCTCATATGCCCACCCTTGTCCCTGTGGGTGTTATTGTCACCTGTTTGAGACATTTCACAATAATATTTTCAAAGGTTTGGTTTTGTTTTTTTTTTTCCCCTCTTGTCTGTACCAGGAGAATTTCCTTGCACATTCACTTCTGCTTGGCTATTGGTGATGCAAATCAGTGAAACCTTTTTTGGAATGGCATCCCTTCAAGGGACACTGTATGATCAAGCATTTGTGAGGATGAAATACTTTCTTGTTTTCTTTGTATGGATCTGCAATCTTTTTTGGATAAAAAACATCAGAAATGAACATGTTACACAGGTGCACGTCACAGTGGGGTTGGAGGACCATCAGGGTGTTGCACAGCCATCAGACTTGTCAAGTTGCAGTCATGGGAAAACTCACCTTTTTCCCCCCAGCTCTTCACCTCCCTGCAGGACGAAGGAGAAATCTGTGTTTGTTAGAAGGCTCTTTCATGACATCCTGTGTGGATTTTAATTATTGCTTTGGAAGGGTAAGAGAGCTGTGGGAGCACCACAGAGCTCTGACTCTATTGTCCCCAGGAGCCCAGGTGCTTCTAGCGCAACAGTTACACCTCTGTGCTGCCTCCTCTGGCTTCGTCTCCAGAAACAGGAATTATGCCCGTGAACGCCAGTACCTTACCCCTGCCTACAACAGGCTCCTCACCAGAGGATTAAATTTTCCTTGGTGTAAACAATTAATGGGCACATGCGGTTCCACTGCAGGAGTGACAGGATGTCTGCCTTTTACTTGGCAAGTTTGCTGTTTTCATCCTTTCCTCAGGTGCTGAGAGTTAAAGTTGGGTATGTGCTCCTACATAATTATTTTTTTAAATCTGTTTGTGTGTTTTGTGAAGCACAGCTTTTAAAACAAAAAAAAATAAAACCTCACACAGTGGCAACCACTTTAGCAGTGGCTCTTCAATAATAAATAAGCTATTGTCTGATTAATTTTAGCTGGGGGAAGCACTTGGGTCCTTTCCATTTCATGTGTCATATCGAAGCAGAGCTGTATCCTTGTTAGGTGAATGAGATGCCAGGGCAGGTAGTGGTGGGGGGGTGCGTCCTGGAGCATCCCCAAATGGAGTGGTGTAGCCCCTCAAAGTGCCCCAGCTTGGTTGGGGAGGCTGAGCTCCAGGGATGCTTTGGGATGGGTGAGGCACATTGCAGGAAGGGACAGTGGGGCAGAGGGTTTGCACCCTGCCTGTCTGGGAAGTCAGCTGAGCCTCATGTTCCCTCTGGGGTCGGTTGATGGGCAGGAGCTGATCTGTGCACGTAGCTGGGTCAAACAACCTGGCATTTTGGCACGATTCAAGCTACAAAGGTATGAATCCAAGTGCTGTTTGGGTTTGCAGCCTCAGTATACGCACAAGTATAACGGCACGTATCTACTAGCGTTATGCGTGTACTCCAGAACTCATTTTCTGAGAATCTGGCACCTACTTATTGATTGGTTTTGAATTACACGTCCCCTTTGTAAAGAATTTGTCGGACAACTGCTCTCCTCAAGGGCCTGAGATCCCTTGCTTGCACACCAGTTCTCAGAACTGCCTTTTACTGCTGAGATAGAGTATTTTGGGGTAGTCGTTTTCCATCAAGTCTTTTGTTGCAGCTTGCTGCACAAGAGGTTTGTATCTTACTGATGTTTTTTCCCAATGAACATCTCGATGAGTAAAAGCGTAATTTGGCAGACATCTGCCAGTTCACAAAGAAGCACTGTTTACAAGTAAAGAAAAGTTATTTGTTGACATGGTAATTTTGCAGTATAATGTATACTGCAGCCTCAAAGATCTGCGAGCTATCACACATTTAAAAATAGAAAGCCAGAGAATGTATAGATTGATGTGGGAAATGCACTTGAAATCAGTAATTTGACATTGAAAACTAAATAAAAATGTGTAATTTTTTAGGAAGTCTAGAGACTGCAGTAAAGCTACAGAAGCATGTCTCAAGGAGAGGGCTGGGTCTTTTTTCTTGTATCAACTTTGGCTGGGAAAGCAGGGGGAATAGCTAGGAAAGCTTTTTCCTTAGTGGTTGTGGATGGTGATGTTTAATGTGAAAATTACTTTTTCCTGTCTTTTTTGCCTCTCTTGCTTTTCAAATACCCTTAAAATGGATGAATTTTCTGTCTGGCTTTGTTCCCTTCAGCCCTCTGCATTACTTCTGTCTGTTGGCCAAATGTGGTGGTTTCATTTTCAGTGTCTTTACTACCTCTTTTTGCTGAAGACACCTTGGTGTCTGATCTCACTTGCAGTGGGTTGCCACATTCCTCAGTTTGTGGATTTTTGGAAAACCTTGCTGCTTTTCAAAGATTCTGGCCAAACGCAGAACAGGGGATCTCAGAGTAGGTTTGACTGGAAATGCCATACTTGGACAGAAGTTTTCTGTCTTCAGTAGGGATCACATCATTTTCTGTCTTCATCTGTGGTGCAGTGAGTCCAGCCAGATTTTGGATACGGGTCTTTTTTCTTACACTCCATATCCTAAGGCAGCAAAAGCCTATTTATCTACTCATTTGGTAGCATAATGATTTTCTTTAAGAACACGCCTCTTGGAGACCTCTCTGGATTTAGCACTCACTCCCTTTTGTAGATAGGGCTCTCATTAGTCCTGTTTGTGCCGACTGATTAAAAAAGTTATCTTAAATGAGTACAGAAGAGAGCCTGTACAGCCTGGCAGGGTGGTTCTGAAGTTTGTGCTTTTAACGAGCAGCAGTTTAGGAACTGCCGTCTCTTTGTCTACGGGCAACAGGAGAAGTACAGGAGTGGGTATGGTGTGAGCACCGTTGCTCACATGAAATGCATGGCTGCCTTCTCATCAAGGGAGATGTCCGGTTAAGGAGGAGATGTTACCGCTCATGGTCAGGAAGCTATGTGTTGAAGATTCGTTGGGTAGTAGATAAGGGTGCTGCCTATGCAAATTAAACAAGTGGGAAAAGTATGCTTTGAAGCACATCTTGAAACATCATTGGTAGCACAGCCAAGATTCCTGTCGATGTCTAGCATATATCATCAAGGAAAGGCCACTGCATCTGAGGAGAAGGGAGCCTGCCAGGTCCAGACTGTGTCCCCGTTCGTGCCTTGCCTGCATTTCTGCGACACCCAGCGTAGTTGCTTGGCCGCGTGTGCGTAGGTATGTTGGTGGACTTTTGGTCAATCTGGGAGAAACTGGGATGCAGTTGTCATATTATGATACTCTCTAAACCTGCATTTAGAGACTGCCTTATTGTGTAAGATTTCTGTAATACGTAAGGTTAAATGAACTGGCACGGTTCAGCTGCTCGCTCCACAGTATTCATGCTCCATTCTGCTGTGTGGACTGTTACAATATAGTCCTCATTTTATCCCAAACTTTTAGTCTGCTCATGGCAGGTAGTTTGCACAGGACAGAAAAATGTAAAAAGCTTTTGGAGGAGGAGGAGGAGTCTATCTACTGTAAAACTGTTTAGACAAATAGTGCCTCTTTTTTTTTTTTTTTTTTCCCCCTCCCCCTTCTAAGGCTTGGAGTTGATATTTGGCAAGTAACTGGAGCCGTTCAACAGAGTGTCAAGTGTTCTTACAGCCAGAGTCTGCTGCTAATGGAATGACCTTTTGTCAAGAGCTTGGAAAATGTGTTCAATAGATTAGTTAATAAAAAGATCAAAATTCACATTTATTGAGATTAGAGTGAAGTTAATTTTGATGACACCATATCTGTAAACATATGTTAAGTCTAGAACGCTTGATCACAGATGGTAATTTTTTTAGACTAAATTTAATTACTCAGTAATAAACACATACATCCTCTTTTCACTTTCTGGGAGCAGGTAGACATAAATGAAGAAATGGTTTGAGAGATGCAATAAGTGATCCAATTAAAACAAATAACCATTTGTTTGTAGGTCTGATTAAGTGACATTTAAAATTCTTTGAGATTTTGAAAAGATGTTTCTGGGTTGGCCCCAGTAACAGGTTGGTTTTATAATGAAACTTCTCTCCCTTCTTTGTGTACCTTTATTCAGAGATGAGATAAAAACTGAACGAATAATTGCACGCTTGATAAAAGTAGGTTTTATTTATCCACTGAGAAAATAAACTGCTTGCAGGAAAAAATGTTATACATTCAAAGTTAAGTGAATCTGCATGATGAATTCTTGGTCTGTGTATTGCTCATTACAAGATGCTTTCAAAAATTCAGTAAGTAAAAGTTGAAGTGAATTGGCTCTTTTCAGTAAGTTTTTATTCTGTAACTGAATCAGTCTAATTCTGTTAGTGAGATGTCTGTGTATATATATTCTGTCAATATTACAATATTTTGTTTTGGTTTTTTTTCTTTCTAATATTTATTTATGGTGGAATTCTGCTCATGCTTTCCTGCAAATTATTTTAAAAGACAGGACTCTTAAAGATTAGAAAAATGTTGGAAAATTTGTATATGTGAACTGTCTGCTTTGCATGACTTAGTTTTATTTATTTATTTATTTTTCAGAATTATGGAGTTGCTGAGCATAACAATAAGAAAAGGCTGCTGAACATTTCAGTTTTGCAGTTTTCATTTTGGAAAAAAATGTGGTTTTGAAAAGAAAGCTTAAATTACATTATTTGCAGAAATTCGAAAGAAAATTCGGACAAATCCTATTTTGGTGACAGCTCTTACTCAAATAAGATTTTACCTAAATTTTAATTTTCACATTTATTCTATGCACACTTTGTCGTAATGGATTTCACTAGTAATTGATTGATTGGAAATTAAGTAGTAGACTTGTAACTTCTGATGAAGGGGGTATGTAAAGCAAGGTATGATTTATAGGTCTGCCAGTTCCTTTTAATTTAAGCTTTTCCATGCAGAACTAACTTTAGGAGAGATGAAATACTTTGAAAGGAATAATAGGAAGTAAATGTCATGAAAACTGATAGTTTACTTAGCTGTTTGGTTTTTTGTTGTTGTTTTTTTTTTTTTTTTTTAATCCAAACAACTATATGTATAATAATAGGACAGAATTACACCACGCTGTGCAAAATCATACTTCCTACCCTACTACCAGAAACTCAGGAGAGTTAATTGAATTTGGTATTGTCTGTAGTGCTGAAAACTCTTAAAAGCTCATGTGGTGTTCTCCTGATGTGATTAATTGGTTAGAGAAATAATAGCTTGACAGTTTTTCTTTTGTGGGAGAGCTACAGCATATTTTCTTAATTTTATTTGGTAACTTCTTTAACCTTCATAACATTTTTTCCAAATACAAGGCCTAAAAATAAGAGGGAGTATTAGCTTGATTTTTATTAGCTATGTTAATTTGTGTTATTTAGTGCACTGAAACAAAGTATGAAATCACTATCAATATGCCCATATTAATCTTTTAATATATTGCAACCTAAATTCTTAATGGCTTCTCATAAATCCTAGGATTCTTTTTCTTTTTGAGATTTGAGAGACAAACTGTGTCCCTTAAACAAAGCAAAAGCACGTGTGTCTGTTTAATATTTTTAATCTGATGTAGCATAAGCAAAAGTGCTTTCATGTGGCAATTGGACCACTCTTGCCCCTACTCAAAAACGCCTCATTTGCATTTATCTTTGCTATGTTTATAAAACAAGGAGATTCTGGCTTTTCCCTGCATGTCTTTTTACCATTTCACACATTCTTTGTATTGGGACAGATTATGGTTGCTCAAACACTACTTTATTTTTTTCCTTAGTCCGTAAATATACCAAATCCTTTACCTCACAAGAAAGACAAACTGGTGCATGCTGTATTTCCTTGAAGCTTTCCAAAGATCATCCTGCTGCTGTCTGGCTTTGTTTTTAATTCTTAAAATACTTTTTAAAGAACTTTAAGTATTAAATATGTGTTGTATTTAAAAAAAAAAAAATAACAAAACAAACAAAACCTCCCCAAAAAACCCCAAGCCACATGTGTAGCAGCTTGTCAGTAGATGCGTGCTCCTTTCGGTCAGGCATGTTTCTGACTTTGGGTATTTCCTCTGAAGAGCCACTGGTGCCGTTCCTGCCGCAGAGGGGTCTGTTCCCGGGAGGTGGGCTGCAGGCGCCAGGGCCATCTGCATGTCGTGGATGAAATCCTGGTCCTTCTGAAGACCGGTGATGTTGACTGTAAAGATCTAGGATTACAGTCAAGGTCTTTTATTTGGTCTGGCCTAAAATGTCACAGCCGTCCCTTACAGTGTGCAGCTTCCCAGGCTCCATGGGAAGGGGAGAAGCTGCTGGTGAGACTGGTGGTGATTACAGCTGTGCCTGCATAACCCCTCGGAGTGGCTGCCCCTCGCCCCCTCTGAGGGCTGGGCATCCAGCGAGGGTCTTTGGGCTGATGGAGCAGAGCTGACATCAAATGTCACGGCTTTGGCAGCGGCAGGGGTGTGAGATACCATCGTGGCACCTTTGGGGCTGCTTGAGGAGACGTGGCGCCGGACGGCTCCAGCTGCTGTGAGCTTGTGAGCAAGACTATGCCCAAGCAAGCCCCATCCCTCCCTCCTTCCCTCCCTCCTTCGGGTCCTTGCCAGCCCAAACGTGACATTTCTAGGGCAATACAGTTTGTCTGCTTTTGCTGTTAGCATGTGCTCGAGTCGCTGATTTCTGCTGGTTCTGGTTGTGACAGTGTTTTCATTTCCTCGCCCTGGTGGCTTTCGTGGTTGCCTTCCAGCAGTCTTGTTCATCTGTGCCCATGAGGCTGACTCACATTTTCTCTGTCCTTCATTGCTTCATTTTCCACGTCCGTTCCATAGCTTCCCCAGACAGGTGTCATTGTGCCAAAGCTTCCCTGGCCATTTGTCCCTTGAATTCATCTGCTGATTTCATCAGCTACTTTTTCTTCTTTGTTCACGTTGTTGGTAAGACAGCATTCTGTTCTGCTTGTGTTAAGCTGGGATATTTTTCTGCTCCTGTATCTTTTTGCTCCGGGTTTCATCCTTCTTCATTGTATTTCAAGTGCTGAAAGTGTAGACTCTGTTGGAAAGTCTCATTAGAGCATAGTTGTTCAAAAAATAACCCCCTGAAGTCCACTTACAAGCCAGCAGTCATGTCCTGGTTGAGTCGAACAGTTATCCACAGCAAGAGAAAGTTCATGTACAAATATAGCCAGAATCTGCATTAGCTTCCACTGTAATTCATTTATGGTGTAGTTCATGCAAAATATATCAGTGTAATTTATTAATAATCTAAGTATTAGGACATCATTGAGTGTTGGTTTTTTTTCAGGCACTACTTAGTCTTGTTATATTTTTTCCTGGGATTTTCTGGACAGAAATATATGCACACCCTTGAGTTTACTTGCTTGTAAATATGTCTTGTGATATGCACAGTAAATAGGTCTTGATTTTTTCACACAATCTGCAAGTCAATAGCTCTTACTGGGTCCTCAAATATTTAGAAATCCCCCAAAAGTCTATAAAAAAAAGTTCTTCCTACACAGACCTTCCAAAGCAATACGCATGTGGAAATGGAGACAGCACTGCCATTTTTTGTGTGTAGATGGGACACAAGTAAGTTAATTGCTATTTCTGTGGCAGAGAGGAAAAGTTGCAAGAGTTTTCCTGGTGGGTTGATTTGCAGCAGAGAGGAAAAGGTCAGGCTGCCACGTCAGTGAAGAGTGACCAGCCTCACTTCTTCTCCCGCAGCGTGCGCTTGCTGCCTTGTGAGCTGCGACAGTGACTTTGGCACATGCCGAACCCCTCGGTCTTACCTCTGTGGCAGTTACAGAATTCAGTTTTCAGACTCCTTCTGGAGTCTGAATTCAGTTTGGAGGCTCTCAAAAATGCCCTCATCCCTGACTTACCTCTTGTCTCAGCAACCTTGGCATTCAGCACTTTTCACTCCTTCAGTTTTTCATTAAACCGCCAGAATAGCGTGACCGTGCTACCACAGTAGATTTTGTTTTGCTCTGGCAATTGTCTGAAAAAAAATCTCTTTACAAACATACACTGATAGTATTTTGGCTGACAAGGACACTGAAAGTTATTGAAGCATGAGCTCGTTTTGAAAGTTGCATGGCTATAACTCAAAGTGAGCATGTACAGGCAGGCTGATAGTGTATAAGAGAGGGCAGAATTGGGCTCTCTTTCTGTATGGTGGAGATTCAGAAAGGCTTGATTGCTTTCTCTAGAGCTGTTCTCATCAAACATCTCTGAGAAATCAAGGTAACAGTCTTGAAACTGTATTAGCTCTCCTGTGGAGTATATGCTAAAATTAATTGACTGATGTGCAGCACTGTAAGGGCAGCTTATAGTGCTTTGGACTGAAGGACGCAAGGCTGTCACTGTAAAAATGCCTTTGTTCCTTGGGGTACAAAAGCTTCCCACAGTTAGTCTATTACTGCAGATATTTGGAAGTTAAAAACTAGAGAAATTTGTTCTATCAACGTCCCAAAACTGTGTTTGTGCCACCTTTTGACAAGCTTTAGTGAATGTCTCGTTAAAGGAGATGCTGTCGCGTTCAGATTTGTACTGTGCAGGCTGCCCTGCAGGTGCATGCTGTGTATCCTGATTTGCAAACTGGGAGGAATGATGCTATTTTAATTCTTTCTCTGCTCCCAAAGCTCACAACACTTCTTTGCTTGGAACTGTTTTTGCACACTTTATTTCAGTCCCGAGAAGCCTAAAACAGATTATGTTGGCAAGGAAAATATTCTGCTCTGTCAACTATTATAGCCTTATTCTGGTATCAGCGAGTCATCTTGAGGAGGAGGCTAAAATTAATCCTAGCACTATTTCGTCCGACGTCTTCATCTGGAAACTTGAAGCCAATGCAAATTGCAGAGAGGAGGTCACATGAAGATACCAGATGATTACAAGCTATTTATCTTGGGTGCCTCCTCAGCTCCTCAGAATATATAAGGAAAGTGGAAAATGAATCCAAACAAAGGCAGGCCGGCATAGGTTTCTCTTTGCACTTTAGAGGGTCTGTATAGCTTACAGTTTACTGACTTTTTTTAAAATTATTTTTCGGGGTGGGGGGAGTATCTTTATATGCAGCTGGCATAAATGCTTTAGCATAATTATGAATTCTGGACCAGATTATTTCAGTGCTATTTCTCCTGAATTCCTGTGGAGCAATGGCAGGGTCCGATCCAGCATGTTACGTGTGCTGACGCTGCTCCAGTCGAGTGAGAGTTAACTGAAAGAGTGTTTCTTGAGCTGATGTACATGAAAGGCTTTTGGCAGGTGCATTTGCGCCAGACTAAAATTCAAGTGTCTGCTTTCAGCGGAAAAGATGTTATGAGAGAAAACGCCACGTTGGCAAACACAGGAGGAGATTCTGATCTTTGTTTCTAGCGTGGAAATGCAAAGAGGCTGTAGCTACGAGATCAGTCTCAGGCATGCTTTGAGTTGTGTGCGCACTTGCACCAGGATCTTGCAACGTTTCTGAGTGTAATCCATGCGGACACCATTGACCCAGTGCTGCCGGAGTGCCCTGTCAGAGCAGGCTCTGAGCACCTCGGGAGGAGATGGAGAGTGGGAGAGCGTGGGACTGCAGAGGGCTTGGTGTGGGGGAGGTAGTATCTGGTGGTAATTCAGGGAAGTATTTAAGTCCAGCTCAGCACATGAGTAGGTCCTCTGAAGCAGGGTCCACTGCACTTGCTTAAAATAACATAGAGGGCAAACCTGGGTGGTGGGGTTTTTTTGTTTGTTTGGTTGGGTTTTTTGTTGTTGTTGTTTTTGTTTTTTTGGGGGTTTTGAGGGTTTTTTTTTTGTGGAACTGGACCTTTGGGACTTCTGTGTGTGTAATCAGGAGCAGAGCAGGCAGGAGTGCAGCTGTGACACGCAGAGTACTTCAGAGTGATTTGAAGCTTTGCCTGCAACCAGGAGTTGCATTGCCTTCCCAGGGTGCCTTGTGCTGGTAATTGCCAAAAGAAATCTGGCAACTCCTGAAGTTGGCCGTTCCCCAGGGCTGTTGATGGCCCGGGAAGTTTGGGGAAAGTCTGAAGAAAAGATGAGCGTGAACAGGAGCTGCAGGATGTTTGTACACACTTTATATCATGTGTGGTTGCTGAGGAGCAGGTTACAATGGCTGTGAGGTCCACGGGGAACTTCTGGATTTCACAGCACCCACAGTGATCAACAAACAGCAGTAAACCTCATGTGGTGATGTTCTCGGGGGATTTCTCCTTCAGGATTTTCATGCCCTCCAGATCTCCAAGGCAGTCTGTGAACTGTTAAGTAGAAAGGCCGAAGCGAAGCAACCTGCAGGGAAAAGCTGAGCTATCATTCTCTTGGAATGCTTAGTAAAAGCAAAATGGATGTTCTTGAAATTCCTTTTTGTACAGGAAAAAATGATGTAATGCTTACTGTTTATTTAAAAAGCAAACAAACCAACACCCCAAAACTTACAAAAGTGCCTTCGGAAGTCACCTGTAGATACAGCAACATATAATAAGACTTGGCATTAGCCATGAAGATGGGGAAAGTAAGATACAGGGAGCAACGAAAGCATGTCATGTCCTTGTCAGAGGCCTTTAAATAGATTTCTTGTGCAACCATGAGAAAGGAAAACTATACTGAGCAAGCAAACAAAACCAACAAAAAGCCCCCACTTGAGAAGTACGCGGCAAACAAAAACAGTGTAAGGCTCTGCTTCTGTAGGGAATTACATACTTTATCAGACAAAGCAGACTTCCCAAAAACTCAATATAATCCTTAATGTTAAAGAAATAAATGACTGCTACTTCTTGAGAAGTAATAACTTTTAATATTTAGTATATCTGTGAATGCTGGTAAAGTTTTTATTTTAGTGTGCTATGCTACAGCCTTTAAAGTCTATGCCTGTAGTGATGAGAACAGGAAGAAGGGTGACCTAAAACTTATAAGATCCTTTGCTGCGTAAGTTATGGTTTGGAGCAGCCCTGCCTCTGCCATACGGGGTGGAACAGGACAGGTCCTGGGCAGAGAGGCAGCAGTGCTTGCTGGCACCCTCCTGGTGCTCTGGACCAGCACTGGGTTAGACCCAGGAGTTTTGGTCAGGGTTTCCAGCCTTTCCAGTTTGATAGCAATGAGCATCACAACATGGTAGGAGGAAGGGAATGAAAAAGCAGACTTAGTGATGAATTGTTGGGGGTTATTAAGCTCTAGAGGCATTTCCAACAGTGTTGATCATCTGTGTGATGACAGAAATATGAAAAGATTTGGGCAACGGTTTTTTTCCCTTGCACAGATTTACTTATGGTTAATGACTGTGGGAAAATGATGGAAGTACTGTGGCTGAGTACAGACTACTCAGCACATCATCGCGGAGGAGTGTATTTTTAGCAATATTGACTAGGTAGGTAATGGCATTCAGACACCTGGCTAGAGACCAACTAGCTCCTCAGGTGTTAAATCCCCTCAAAGATCTGCATTAATTTTGAAGTCAAAAGTACCCTTCTTGGCTATGGTACCCAAGTTTTTAGCTGAGTAAACTGTGGAGTGATGATGTCAGAGTCCTTAGGCCAAAAATATTAGTCTACCTAGTTCCCTAAAGTTCTTCTGTTTTTTTTTGTTGTTGTGGTGTTTGCATGTTTGGTTTTGGCTTTTTGTGTGGTGTTTTTTTGGTTTGTTTTGGTTGGGTTTTTTTTTAATAAAAAAGCTGCTGTGATTCAGATGAAGACATCACCTTGGTTAATTGCATTGCATGGAAATTTACATATTTACATATGATTCTCTTCATTTGGGATGAATGGTAGAACTACAGTCTTCTCAAGTGTACTTAGAGGTAAATATATGTATTCGCTGAAGCTTCTGCATATCTTGGAGAAGTTATGAGGTTATTTATGCTAATGAATGAGATGTGTAAAATGTTACTGAATTGACATTGCCCTTTCCCTTCTATACGTTAACTTCACCACATCTAAAGCTGTTGAAATCTAGCCATGTCTGTAAAAAGAACCTGTTACAGGCATGAATGATTTTTTCCTGTGAATGCCTTTATTTGTAAAATTCAAAGTTTCAAATTGGGCAATGATGGTAATGACCTTTGATTAAGATTGCACATTGTTTAATGAAATCTTACTAGCAGGCTTAGATCTGTGTTTAAAAATATAGCACTAATAGCAAAATATTAAGGATCATCACAAAGTGGCTGTTAACAGAAGGCACAGGTACTTGCACCTGCATAAAGATGCTGTGTTGTACTGCCTCATTCTTACAAATCTCTTTTTAAACGTGATTTTTGGCTTGGAAGTACTTGGATTGACAGTCTTGGCAACTGAAGTTTCTCTTGAAACTCCTACAATACTGGCAGGACAATGCAGGCTGCCACTGCCCACATCCGTATGAGCAGAGTATGAGAGGGAGGATAATCCAGTTTCTTTTTCCATTGGAGTCCGTGACCTCCCTCCTGGGTTCCTGATAGACATCCTTGTTAGCAGCGGTGTTCTGGGGAGATGGTATTCCTCATTTCAGTTCCTAGTGTAGTGATGTTTATCTCCGTTTGTGTCAGCCACTGAACACATGATGGACAAAGGCTTACGGCCCTGCAGGTGTAAGCAGCAGTGGAGCAGGTGACCAGCAGGCAGAGGCTCTGTGTCCCATTATCCAGGAGACTACTTAAAGTTTATGCAACTGTGATTTCAATTGCAGATTATCTTCATTAATATCCCCTGTATAAAGTAGTTTTCAAATACTGTCATATCAGCCAATTTGAGTTGTGCTAATGTATTCATCTGTTAGAAATCAGTCTTTACACTGATTCTCCTCTACCTTTTGATTACTAATCCTGTGTTTGCTGAATCCATGGCGTCCTCTTGCTCTGCAACTGCACGAACAAAAATGTGCCGAACAAGGAATATGTGTCTGTGCAGGTGGTATTGCTCAAACAGGCTTACTACGGGTGCTCCATTTCTCTCTCTGTGGTAAGCCCTGTGTTACATGTGACATGATGATTATTTAATGAGACACTACTATTAGTTCATCCAGTTAATTTTGTGACTTGAATTCTGCAGGCCTACTTAATGAATTTAATAGTAAGACTGATATTTATATCATGCTTTTCATCCAGGATCACTGACATGCAGTCACCTTTGCTTTGAACTGCAAGAGCTAGTAACAGCACGTAAGCAGATTAGTAAAAATACTGAACGGAAATGGCATTATTCCTCCAGAGGGCTCGAAGTGCACTGTGAAGGTGGTTGTTTATTTGCTTCCTTATCTGTAAACAGAAGAGAGATGCAAAATGGGTAAGGGAATTGGCCACAAACAGTGTGTTGATAGTTGTGGCAGGAAAAGGATCCGACTCCTATCCTATTCACCTGATTCTTTCACGGCTTCAGGAAAGACTGTGAAGAGATTAACTGAAATCCTGGAAGAAACTTGATGTAGGCAAAATATTCTTATGCATGTTATAGCATACAGGACAGTGTATTGATAAATGCATTGTTCCTCAATTGCTGTGAGACTTGTAAAGAACACTGTGATCAGGCCCGTAGCTTTCTTTAATACAAAGGAAATGTTGAAATGAATAACCTTCTGGTTATGTGGCATTTCTAAGACTTTTATTTCTGATTGTGGAACAGTACTATTTGCTGCTTTTAATAATATACTGAAGAAATAAATCCATGTTCCTTCAAAAAGAATTTGATAACTAAAACAGTTGAATGCTGCAGTACTGCAGTAGTGCAGTGCTAGGCGTAAATAAGTTGCAGACTTAGTGGCTAAGCGGTGGCAGCTATTATCATTATTGAGTGGGTCCTTTACTGTTTGTGGCTCTTCAGGACTGGGCTGGGTTGTGATCTTTGCTTGTTTCATCTTTTGCACCGCTTAATCTTCCGCAGATGTTTTTCTGTCCTGGATGATTTCCTTAGACAGCAGTGTGCTGAGCAGTGGCAGATTTTTATTTTTTTTTTTTATTTATTTATTTTTTTTTTTTACATAGGCTCAAGAACCAGAAGAGAAGAGGGAGGAGAGATGGGGATTTGAAATCTTTCATCTACGTTGAGACATTGTGAATTTAGGATCTAGGGCAGAGTGTTAAAAAGAATTAATCATTAATGAGCCAATAAAGAGTATTAAAAGACAAATTGGCTGAACCTTCCTAGCCTTTTTCATTTCCTTCTATGGAAACAAAGTATAGAGTGCCAGATGATAAATAGCTCCAGTCCAGCCATTCTTGCAGGATTAACATCATAAAATCTCGAATAATAAAAGCATCCACTTTTAAGTGTGTTAACCAAATAAAAGCCTTTTCTATTGTGCCTGTTTTATGTACGCAGAAACAGTCTTGAATAAACATCTGCCTTCAGAGCAGTCTGCTACGTGAACTCCTGCTGTTTCTTCCTCTTCTCCTACCGTGCTCCCCAAGAAATTGGTTAGTGGGCAGGTATTTCCAGTAGCAGTTTCTGCCACAGTGTTCAGGTACCTGTACCTTAAACTCTGCCTCTGCCAGGGTGGATTGAATTCTGTCTTTATGCCCACTCCAGCGTTTTTGGCCGATATGCCCCGTCCCTCCTACGGCGAAGGCTGCCCGCCAGCTCCGCCAAGGAGCTCTCAAGCTGCCTGTCCCTTGCCACTGCCTGGGCAGTGCCGTGCCAGGTTCGTAGTGCCACCACCCAAAGGGGTTTTGGTGCAGGCGGCTGCCAAGCGCAGTGGTCCTTAGCATGGGAAGCAGGAGGCATCCACCAGACAGAATTGAGCTGAGGAGTGTGGCCTTTGAAAGCGCTAAGTGTGATCTCTGCAGTTGGATCCTGCTCTCAGCAACAGTTCAGATGCAGTAGTGAATGGTACCCACTCCCGTGGTGATTAATGAGTTATGACTCAGGTGTTAAAATCAGGAAAGAGGAATTAAATTGTGCTGTTATCTCTAGTGAATTCAGCATGATGTTTCAGTGAAAATCAAAGGATTCAATGCACTGGATCTTTACTTGAAAGTTTAACTTCTGATATTGGTAGAATTTTAAATGCCATTCTTGCCAATGTGTAAAGCTGGATCGACATGCTTAAACGTCTAGTCCTATGAATTAACTGTTGAGTTTTCTGGGTTAAAGTGGTGTATAACCTGCAATTAAAAGGAGAAATGGGTTCAGTGCCCAACTGAATGTGAAAAACATTTGAACCGTGTGAAGGCTGTGATGGTAATCAGAATATTTGGGTTGGGTTTAACACTTGAGTTGCTTCACCAGGTTATGAAAATATTTCTGGTTTCTTTACTCCTTCCTATCTGGGATGAGAACCTGATGGATATGTTCCCTTTGCAGAGGACTGCAGGATTTTGCCACTGTGGAGTTCTGTAAAAGACTAAGAGCCATATATGATCTGTGGTAACACAAAGCCGCTGCCGGTGATCTCTGCCTCTGGCATAGAGGAACAGCCTGTGGAGCTCTCACGCTCCAGGCTGTAGACAGAGGCAGGTAAAATGTTAAACTTGACAAATGGGAATTCTCTATGGGTCATTCAGGCATCATGAACGTGGGAGGTTCATGAATACCTGTCTCAGAACATCACTTGACTGGAAGAATAAATTTGAATTCATGCTGGTTTGCTTTGTACCTAGCAAAATGTGGGGAAAAACATAACACAGGTTATAGCTGTCTTCCTCCTCCTCCCAGCCCACCTGAGCTCCAGCAGAATTCTCAGAGGGATTCTGATGCATTTCCTCATCTCTGAGAGTCAGAAAAGACAAAATAGCTCTCTTCCTCCCTTATAGAGTAGAAATTTTATATCATCGTCTGCAAGAATCAGAATGCTGTTGCTTCCCACTTAGGATGATTCTAAAGTTGTGATAAATTAGTGCCTCTGTGACATGGGCAGCAGTTGGCAAATTATGAATGTTTTACATCTGGCTGTTTTGCCTTTCTGCTTGTCTTTGTGTAAGTAGGTGTCTACTTCATAGTCCTTTAAACAGTTTGATGGGTCCTGTTAATAGCTGTTCTAGAGCTCAGCTAATTTAGTCAGCAGATACTTGTGATAAATTAGTGTGTCTGTGACACGTCGTGTGCCCTTCCAGCAAAGGGCACTTTGTTTCCTTTGCAGTTGATTGGGAGCATGGAGGACTGCTCTAGCACGGGCTCGGGTGAGTACGCTCGTGGAAGACACGTGTCTCCAAGGTGAACGGCTGTAGAGGTGGTGTCTGGTGTTCACTGAGGACTAGACTTGCTCAGGTGAAGAACCAATATGAAAAGCTGAAAAGGCTTCAGTAAAACGCTTACTGGTTTGCAGTGATGCATTTCAGAGTGAATCAGCAAATCCTGATGTTCTTCCAAGTTCTGCATGTTCTTATTAAAGGTTTAGGAAGTGTGTTTAAGTGAAAATAGGATCAAGCTTTTATGGTAGGAGTTGATCTTTTGCCCTCTGAGGCTGCGTGTGCCATGAGGGATAGATATGTGGCTATGGGAGTGAGTTGCAACTAAAATGCACTTCTGAACAACGTTTAATAATTTTGTTTAAAGAAAGGCAGACAGAAGATGTAGGCCTCCAATTTGAAATTATGTTTGTTATTATATTTCAAATGTGTGTTAAACCCTCCCTGTGCAACTATTCACCCATCCAAATGATAAACTGAGCTCAAAGCTTTCATGATGATGATGATACCAACATATAAAGGAAAGAATGAACAATGGTGATGCCACAGTCTGTGTTGGTTTCTGTTATATTACTGCTTATTACTTGTGGGACTTACTTAAAATGTAGTGATCAAGCATCACTAACTGGTAATAGAATACATGCTTCAAATCTTTGTGTTTCAGGTCTTATGGCCTCTGGGGTTGAGGGGGTGGACTATGTGTTTATCCATATATACCATGTCTTTGGTGCTGCTATATCTGGTACATATTTAAAAAAAAAAAAAAAAAGCAGACTTGTTCTCATATATCCCAAAAGTATGGAAGGCATTTTAAAGTGATGCTGTAGTGTAAATCAGAGGCTGAAAAAAGATGCTGTGCTCACAGTTGTGACTGCTACAGGGAAGCGTTACTTGGGATTTATGCAGTGTGTCTGAAAAACCATGAGACTGGAGTGCTTGAGGGAGGCTTTGGTGTGAATAGCAGCTTCATGTCAATAATCTGGGAAGTTGTAGGCATGTACCACACCATCTAACACAGTATTATCTCTGTTCTGGGTTTGAAACCACCCGTGAAACTGCTGTTTCATGGAGACTCTTGAGTTATCTAGTTGTCTTTTTTTCTTTTTTTTTTTTCCCTCCTTGGAAATGACACTGTGTTACCACTGTAGGAGGAAGACACAAGCTTTTTGTATTAGGAAGTGGGAAAGCTCCTGCTGAAGTGATGGGAATGCTGCCTCAGCAGAATGGCAGTGTAAGCTGAGGAGTTGGGTATCCCACATGCCTACTTTACTTCCCTACGTTTTTCTCTGGAATTTTCTCGATATGAGGAGTTTCCAGGAGGTTACTATAGTCTATTGTGTTCTTTCCTGCTAGTTTCGTAACAGCTCTGCAATTAAAGTTAATCAACATATGCATACAATAAGCCTTCCAGTAATTCTATTTAGTCATGAGGAAAATGTTTCTACAGCCTGGCCACATGCAGTACTCACAAATTAGCTCAGAACAGTGTTTCTGACATATCATCCCCCTTCATCTTCACAGGGGAATTTTCTGCAAAGCTATTAGTGACTTAAAGGAACCCGTTTGGCTTAGAAATGATACGGTTTTCAAACCTTTAATTTCCATGTTCTTTACACTGGGAGACTGCAGATGCAGACTGCTAATACACTGAGAGTCCACATTTGTGAATTAGGTTTGTGGTCTTTTTGACTAAAGGAAACTGAGGAAAAAGACAGCATTTATACATACCATTGTGTATTTCATCTGCTTCACAAATGTATTTATCTGAACGTGAGAACTGCTGATTAAAACTACTTCTCTGGTTTTGAGACTGTTGGTGTGCTTGGAGCATGGTTAATGCTTTGTACCTCTGGATGCAGCAGGGCCCATGGAGTGCTAGCTAATGAAGGTCATCTCAGCACCCTTGTGGCTATTGTAACATGATTAATTTGTATTTAATTCAAAAGAGAAAATAGCAAGGGATTTGGAGGTCGATGCATCTGGTTATCCAAGTTCTTCCCAGGAGATAAAGCCAAGATAAAACTAACAGGATGGAAGCTTGAACGCCAGGAGCAGCAGTGCTTTGCAATGTGACTTTCCCTGGCTTTCGCAAGTTACATGAAGCACGGGCTATTTTCATTGAGCCTTTTTCTACAAGGTTCACTCCTTACCTCTATGCAGATTGGGTTTCATGACTTTATGCTAGCCACCTGGTACACAGACTCTGCAAAACCTGAAGCACACATCAAAATATTGGGAGTCTGTTCAGACCTGCAGTATTCCTCACACAGAGCCAGCGGTTAGCATCCTGTGCCTAAAAACATGTGGTGCAGGATGGCAGTGAGTGGCTTTGGGAGCTACCTGTCTGAAGTGTTATAAATGTATGTTTTGTCTCAGGTTGTGGAAAGTACAGCCCTTTGTGAGGGGTTAACAGGCTCCTGTGTTTGGTAGTTTGGGGAACAGTTGCAAGTAACGAGGAAAGCTGAGTAAAGGTAAGCTAAGGAGAAAGTTGAGTCTCTTGCCTTTTGGTGGCTGATGCTGAAAATATCTGTAGAGATTACAGTTGAAGGGTTTTCTGGAGATTTGCTTTTATTTTTGTAACCATTTTGTGGATAATGCAGCAAGCTCTGAGGAAATGAGCTCAATGTGGACTGACGCTGGGAGCTTTGTTTGCCTCCTTGGCTGGCGGAGCTGCCTGCCCATGTTATGTGCGGGCACCGCTCTGTCACCTCATCTGCCTGGGCATTGTCTCTCTCAAAATAATAATACAGCAAAACATGACACTTCTTCATGCATAAATGGCAAAAGATAATTTCTATATGGTGAGCCTGGCCAAAGGAGGAGATTGGTTTCAATTTTTTTTTTTCCTCCCCTATTACACTTGTGTTATTGTTGATGGAGCCTGCATTGTGTAAGCTCTCAGCTGAGAAAGGATTTGGCATCATGTGAGTCAAGTGGCTTTTGTTCAAAGGATTGCAGTTTGCATACTCAAGGAAAAGAATCTTTCTTCTATTTGGACAAGATCAGTGAAAACTTCTTGAATTGCCTTCTTCTCAGCCTTTTAAAAGTCTTTTTTTAAAAAGAACTTGTCAAGCTACCAAGGGAAAAAAACCAGCAGGTAGAGCATGCAACAAAAATATAAAGAAGTAAAAAATAACTTCAAAAGCTGTGTGTGAGATTTTCAGTCTTTGAGCATCTTTTTCATTATTTATGTGACAGGAAGAGGTTTTTTTTTTCCCCTTCCTCTCCTCTTTCCCCCCCACTGGAACTGTGGGGGAAAAAAGATGAAAACTTGGTTCTGAAAAGTAAATTTTTAATTAACTTCCTTTTTGAACTCTGCATAACAGATAGCAAAATAAAACTAAGAAAGTAATAAAATAGAGGATTTTTCCCACCTGTTTTGGTTGGAAGATGTATAGCTAGAATTTACCTTTTCTGGTGACGCATAAGAAATGAAAATGTGTTCAAGAAATTTCTGTTAAAACTCTCCAAGAAAATATTGTGAACTAGTAAGGTTTGCAATGAACTGAGATAATTTTTGGGTCTGTCAGTGAAAAGCCTTTTCCTTGTAACTGCTTCTGGGGACTCCAGTGGGTCTACAAATAAGAGTAACTCTGTGATTAACCTCTTACCTGGAATTTACTTTCTCAAGTTTTCCATGACAGCTGATTGTCAGGTGCAAATCCACAGCAGTCTGGTACTGATACTGCGGGCTCGTTTGAGAAATCACTCCTCTACCACGCTCTGGGGGACAGCAATGGTCTGCATGGAGCCAGGAGCACTGACAAGCCGGGGAGGATAGCTGAGCTGTATGAATTTAGGATTTCCATCAGGTGAAAAATGCTGGCATTTCAGCTGGATTTTTTTCATCCTAAATTAAGAACTAAGGTTTGGAAGAAAAAGACTAGACCTTGAGGTCTAGGTGGATGCAGCTATCCAACAATGCCTACTTCAGAAAGGTCACGTAGCATCTGTTTCTCTTGCTCCTTGGGTTGGTCACGTACCCAACTTTTCCATCACCCAGAAGCAAGCTAAAGACACAAATATAAGTACGATGAAATTCCTTTGCACAGAAAGCAAAGGTTCTGAGGTTATTTTGAAATTTATAACGTATAATTTATCTAATTTTTTATTTAAAAAAAAATATCTCAAAAATTCTGAAATGGAAGTGTTTTGGTTCAGTACATGGGATGAGCAGAAGTATTCTCACAAATCAGTTTGATATTAAAATGTTTCCTACTGGGGCATATTTGTTTCTTTGCTGCAGCTCAGGAAATTAAGCCATGCCCAGGGCGAGGGCTTGGAGATGTAAGGCCCCTGTGTGATTTCTGTAATGCTCTGAAGTCGGGTAAATCCATATGGTTTGGTCAGAGGAAAAGGTATGTGCAGTGTGACAGCTGAAGTGCCTGGAACAAGTGAAATAATGGTGGCTTGAACTTGTTGCCATTCAGTAATACATTGATAGCAGTAAGAAAGCGATGTGATACAGTGTGAATTGGTACAACCCAAAATGTCTTAGGGCTGTCAAAAAGTATTCTGATGTAGCAGGAAGTAATTCATTTAATTCCCTTCCCTAAACAGTAAAATTTGAAGGAATTTTCCTAGCCAAACAGTTAGAATTTTGTTTTCTTTCAGGAAAATCATGGGTATTTCACCCCCCAATCCTTTATTTGACAAGACCTGCAGATTCTGCTGTAGAGATATTTAAAATTTCTCTTCCATTTCTAGAAATTGTCTTCTGGTCATGCCTTCTGCTCTGATTCCTGATGGACATGCTACCTTTGAGTAATTGGCATGTGGTATTACTTGGAGAAGCCCTAAGAACACATGTAAAAGAAACAGTTTTATTTTCTTTTTCTTCTTATATTTGGGTTAACTGAGCTTGAGGATTGTGTTTGAATTTTTGTTTATGTAGCGCTTTGAATGAAATACTTGAAACGTCATGCTGTATTATATGTGTGTTGCTACTGGGATGATCAGTTGCTCCTGATCAGGCTACTAAATGTTGCCTGATTGTTCATTGTCGTTGCATCTGCGGGACAGACATGCAGAGAAACAAAAGTCATCATGTATGGATTTTTTGAAGACATTCTCTCAAATTCACTAGTTATTTCTTCTGCTTCTTCATGCTCTTACATTTCTTGCATGTTCTCTTATGACTGAAAAAATCACTTGAAAAGTTTAAGTGCAATGCAAAACTCCTTGGCTGGAGTGGGAGTATACTTCCAAATGCACTTGAATAGTGTAGTAGTGTACGAGTCACAGATGTGACTTGTCTGATGATGCAAAATAGTGGTAAGCAAGACACACACCATTTTTGTTTTGTAAGCTACAAACTCCATCACTGGCTGAGTCGTCTGTGCCTTGCAGTCAGATATGTCAACTTCTTCCCAAAATACTCAAAATGGAAGATAAGCTCTAGAGAGATGGATTAAAATTCTGTTATCCTTGTTTTGGTTCCAAAGGGTATCATTGCTCATCCTGTCCTTTTCTATTTTGCCAGGCATCAAATGGTTCAAAATATGATTTTAATTCATTTCAGTTTTACTGCTGTACTTTTGACATTTTCTGAGTAATATAGTATGTGACAGGGCTTGAAGTGAAACTTTATTCTATAAATATCCTTCCGGTTTTAATAAAGTGAAGGACAAACTCCACAGGCAATCGTGCTGACAAGTTTTGCTTTGTCCCCTACCCTTCTGTCAACCCGTGAACATACAGCCAAACTATCCTTGCTCTGCAAAATAGATAGCATGGCAGCTTCATGAGATGAAAAGAAATTGTGTAAAAAGCTTCACTTCCACCCTGTGCTGCGTATTTCTTTTCCTTGTGAAACCTTTAGGACTCAATCCTGCAAATCTGCTCTTACATGAATAGTTAAGAGTAAGGGCACTTCCACTGAAAGGGAGAATTATTCACAGGTGCGAAGATCTGCTAAACTGAGTCTGTATTTGCTTTGTATTTCCTATCCTCGTGACATACAAGTAGCTTTGCTCTCATAAGAGGAAAATGCAAGAGTCCTGTTGTCAGTGATCTTTCAAAGAACAGAAGTTCAGTTGTGCTCAGCCTGTGGAAATTTGCTGTGCTACCTACCAGGAGTAAGTATTTGTTGGATTTTATTTTTTTTTTATATGTTCTCAGTAGACCTCATTTTGCATTCACCTACATTTGTGTGTAGCCCCTGAGGTCTTCACCAAGGGTGCAGATGTTGCTATTCTGATTTGCTGTTTCCACCCTGGGCTTGCACAGTGGGGAACCAGCGGACCATGGCTTTGGTTTTGTCCTTGCTATGTGTTCTTGATCTGGTCAGTCCCGGTTGCTTCGTACTAGCACACCATCTCCTGCCCCCTTCACTCCTTGCAGCTTGATTGTTGTTTCTTTCCTGAATCCAAAACATGGTTTTCCTCATTCTTCAGCACATCCACCTTCAGCTGCTCCCTTACCTTTATGAAACCATTGCTACTTTGTGTTATTTACTACCTGTTTACTAAACAGCTGGAGTCATGCTGAACTGTGAAATGATTTCTCCTTTCTTACAGTCATTGTCTGTAATGTGTCACATCTTTGAGATGGTTTCATGCTCTAGATCAGGGAAATTTTAATATTTAACTTCTGTCTGGAGTTTTGCTGGGAATAAATCTCAAATTCTCACTGATATCATCTGCCCTAGCTTGGGGCACAAGTAAGTTGTGTTGGAAACACTGTTGATTATGCTATACTAAGTACAGTGTGGGTCACCGTGAATAAATTCTATCTGGTCAATATTTTTTTACTGCTGTGACTTCCTATGATGTGATAGATGCTGGAGCACTGGAGCCACCTGCATTTCCAGCAGACCAATGTGCAGCAACTGCGTCTCGTTGGGCAAGCAAAGGATGGAATATGGGATTGCAGGATGCGTTTGTATCAGTCAGCAACAAGTATAGCCCAAGGTCTACCACCTCGTACCCTGGGAAAAGAAGCCATTTGGAAAAGTTGTGTGTAAAGATGAACACATCGTTCATTTCCTCAGTCTAGTTAGTCCATGAAAAATCAGTATGACTGATGATAGTATTCCTAAATGCAAAAGAATCTGAACAGAAAGGAAAATAATTCCTTTAACATGATACAGCTGAGAACCCTGATGTTATTTAAAACAACTGGGCAGCCAAAAGGTAGGGCAAAGATGCAGAAGAATCCAGAACATACAGCTCTTTCCTGACCTACAGGGCAATGGATTTTGCTGTCTTGCTCTTAACCTATGTAAAGAATTATGAGAGAAATTAGTAAAGGTGCTGCTGACACCCTTGGCTGCCTTTGGTCTTTGTACCCATGATGGGAGGGCACAAAGTGTTAGAGGCATTGAGGACACTGGCTACTTTGCTGCTGCGGAGCCTGGAGTCTGCTAGCTCTTGGGGCTGCTCTAGGTGGCCCTTCTGCTGCCTGTTGGGGTCTCTGGAGGTTACTGAAATATAATTGAGTGATGAATAAGATGTTAGAAGGTGAGGGGATGACCAAAAGGACCAAGATTGTTTCCTGTGGTCTGCTGTGTTGGTTTTTTTAGTTGCAAAGTTGGTGTCCTATTGCTCCATCACCTCAGGATTGCTTGCTTTCATGTGCAGAAAGGCTGGATGCTATTTCTCCCTGACTGGAGCTTTGTCTTCTGTGTTTTTTGGCTGCTATGAAGCCATCTGGAGGTGTCAGCTTGCACGCACTTCTTTGCCAAGCCGTGTTTCACACAGAGACCAGGTAACACCTGCGAACCATTCTCTGTACAAACTATCAAGTGTTTTGCAGGTGGCACTTGAAGTGTTGATGTTCGCCTGCGATGGGCTAAACGGTTTGTATCGTGCCTGCCCCAGGAGCTCATCTTTCCAGGTTACACAACAGCATACGCTGACTTTTGGATCCTCTGGGCTTGGCACCTCAGACTTTTTGGGAGGAGACTGGCAGCAGGAGCTCCTTAACAAATTGTCCCAAAGAAATTAATTCCAAATCTGGCAGGGTTTGCCAGGGACCAGAGATCTTGTACTCTTGGAAAAAATGAAAAGCTACCTTATTCTCTCAATTTGTAATTTAAGGATGACACTGCGGTTTTAAATTTACAAAGGATTGCTGAGAGTACGTGTGATAGTGATGGGCGTGTGTACACGTATGGGTGAGTCTTGAGTAATTTCTGTTTCGTATCTTAGCTTTTCTTATACTTCTTTGCGTATAGCATAGGTGATGTGGTTTTGGATGGGCCAAAGGAGAAGGACAACAGAAAATTGCAGGATTTAGAATACATATTATGCTATGGCGTACGAAAGTAACCAAATGATGCCTCAGTTTCTGCAGTAGTAGAATGTCTACCTTGTGTTTTGGTATAATACAGGAGTTTTTATGAGTCTCTTGAGAGAGCAGAGCCTTTCTGCTAAAGGTAAGGTAATGGAAACTTTATGGAATAAAAATTTTATGCTACCAGTATACACCTAAGGAATAATGACGAAAAGTAATTGTAAGATGATGTGGAAAAAATCCTTAGCTCTAGCATTTTAGTAGTAATTTGAATCAGTGTCTCAAATGATCTCATGGAACAACTGTCTTCTGTGTGTGTTACGAGTTCTTAGTGGGCATTGAAATAACTGGTATTGCTTTCAGAATTTTCATAATACTCTGCTTACCAAGTTGCATATAGTTTGACTTGTGTTTCTTAACTTGTACACAAAATATAGCCTCCAGGCTTGATCTTGCAAAAACTGCAGACTTGAGAGTAAAACTAAGATCACACAGAGAATTTGAGTTACTTTCGTTGACAACTGTTCTGGTCATCAGTTGATCCATGATAATTGTGCATGTCCTGCTCTCATCATGAAGAACTGTGTTTTGCACATGTCATAGTGGCCACATTTTGATCTCATCCTTAGTTTGATGGAGAAGGCACTGCTGCAGAAAGTGGGGGATGTTGGGGAAGAGAAATCTGACTCTTTGTTGTCACCTAAAAAAAATAGAAATCTTTGAAACATTGCTGTCGACTTCCAGTGTTTTCAAGTCAATGTGCCTGTTTGATGTGGTTTATAGTGAATCAAAGCTGTCCATGTCTCTGAATATCTTGTCTGGATTGAGCTCCTCAGAGGACTTCAATGCAGAGGCTTCAAACTGCTTCAGTTTTGAAGGTGCACACTGGCGTGCTCATCTTGCCCAGCAGCATGTTGGGGCTGTAGAACAGCTTAGGTGTTTTGAATTTCATACAAGATACACTTCTAAATGCCCAAGTGCTTGCTTGAGATCTTTCCCCTGTATTTGCAATCTGTACAGGGTGGCTGTGAAACAACTATGTTGAACAATGACTGTGGTTCAAATGCAGTCAGCCTAGTAATTCTTCTTAGAAAAAAAAATGAAGTATTTGAATTATATTTAATATTAGTCCTACATAGATACAAATGCCAGCATGATTTATTTCGTTTAGCAGTATATTCCTCTTAACTGAATTATGTGTAATTGTGTAGACATGGTCACTTTAAATATTTTATGGGCTTATATAATGTAAGACAGAGTGCAGCCTGTAGGACCAGCAAGACATATTGCTGTATAACTTTTATTTAATTTTATTTCAGCAGTTTAATAATTCATTTTAACTGGATTTGAACATCAGAACGAGCTCATGGCTAGAGTGTAACCTGCTACTGTACTTTTTGAATAGACAAGTCAGATATGTAAAGTCTGGAATAGCCAGCAGAGATGAGCTACGCAAGTGTTCAGGTTGTCATCTGATGAGAAATATCCATCTTGTTTGTTGCTTCAGAGGCAAAGTGTGGTAGCAGTTTGAGCTGTCTAGAAGCTCTCTGACAAAGTAAGGTTATGCTTTGTGGAAAGTGAAAAGCATTTTAATGAAATAAGAGAAGGGTTCCTTTGGAGACCGATCTTGTTTGCTGCTGTTTTACCTGTAGTCAGGATTTTACTCCTGGAAAACCAAACAATTGCATCACCTTCTCAGGCAGTATGGTACCCTGGTCCCAGTCGTGGCCTCCATGAATCTTTCAGAGATGGAACGGAGCAGTTGTGTCTGTGCTGTTGTCACCCTTGGCATCCCTGGGATACCATAGGATGGCTTTCCACTAGCTGGAGCAATTTAGGACCTCGCTGAATTTGGGCAGGATAAAAACTTACACACTTTCTATCTTATTTTTGAAAGAACAAAGGAGGGACCAGCAACATGGTCATCTGCTTCCTGTTCCTGCTTATCATGACAAAATATGTGAAGGACTCGCTTACGGGCAAAGCTACTGTTTTGCAATGGACACTGGATACAGCTGAGCCTGATGAGTGTTACTGTAAATGGTAAAATGCGTAGTGTAAAAAGGGCGAAGTTGTTCTGTATGTGGTAGCAGTTGTGGTTTAGACCATCTTCTTGTAATCAGTAATTCTTAATTGGATGCAGGGCCTGATTCAGTGAAGTGCTGAATACTTTTGCAATATGAAATTCATTACGGGTGCTCACCACCTCCAGCAGGCTGCTGGCTTCTAACTAATACATTACATGACCCATAGCTCCCTTGATTTTCATAGTCATTTGCCTTATTAAAAAAAACAGTCTGCTATATTTGTCGAGAGATAATATTTGTATTTATTTGCAGGATAAGTATCATTTAAGTTAGATGTCATCCTTTTCAGGTTTTGCCACTGGTCATGTCATGGATGGGTTTGAATATGGCTTACTTCAGTGAGATAATTAATAATACAGCCAGCTTTAAATGCTACATCCACAACTGCATCTCACTTTTGGCCACTACTGTACAAAATCCATCACTAACATGCTTTTTGTCTGGAATTGTCCACCTGAGCATGTCTGATCTCCTGATTTTATCTGCTTAAAAATGTTTAGTTGCCGAGGTAAATGGCTGGAACTTGAAGTATAAAGCACCACATAAACAAAACAGTTGTCCATCCAAAGAGTCTCTGCAGGAACCGTGTAAATAGATTACAGTAAGGGTTATTGGGAAGCTCATCTGTATCTTGGCCAGAGCGAAGGACTCGTTGTTGTGGTGGTGGTGTTGGTTTTGTTGTTGGTTTTTTTTTTTTTCTTCTTTCTTTCTCCTTTCAGGGTCACATGTAACATAATAGCTTTTTGAGGCTGATGTGGAAGAACAGGAGTATCTTACCAAATGTCCTCTCTGTTAATAAAAACAAGTTATTGTGGATGACTAGGATGTAACTAAATAGATCCAAGGTTTAGCACCTTGCTTTGATAAAGCAAGAAATGATCAAAACCTCCAAGTTTTTAAACAAATTAAATACTTTATAGCCTACTTGAGTTCAAAAATTTGTACTTGCAGGTCTTTTGGTTATTTGTGAAATGTTCCTAGAGGGTTAAAACTGATCATGATTTGATACAACGCGGCCTAATATTTTTGCTTTAGTTGGAGTAAATGTCCAGGTCTTGTATCAGTTGCTTTCATTTCTCTGAAATCATTTAAACTGCCTCTCAAGATCTGAGATGTACTAGCTCCAAACAGAGGAACTGTAATTAGAGAAAGTCAGGGAGATAAGTGGGCAGACATGAGCATGAGTTCCTGAAGATCAGGTTCCCCACTTCTGAGCATGCTGCATCAGAGCAGCCTTTGCTTCCCGTC
The DNA here is from genome assembly GCA_013400195.1 of Aramus guarauna. NCBI lineage: Eukaryota > Metazoa > Chordata > Aves > Gruiformes > Aramidae > Aramus > Aramus guarauna. The sequence continues at coordinate 244,656 of VXBL01001158.1, read as the reverse complement.
ACTCTGCGTCCCCATATGCTTCTGCCTTGGTGCCCGAGAGTCCAGATGGAAAACATCCCTGTGGGGAGGTGCTTTTATGTTCCTCCAGCAGATTACCTGCTGGCAGCTCCTCTTTTGGAGACCTGGGTCTCCATCCTGGCAGGAAGAGGGTGATAAACATATCCCAGTCCTTCAGGTTTCTACCTAATACTTGCCAAGAGACATCTTGTGTCTTCAGTACAGTCTGGCAGGTTTCCCCCCATCCTGCCTTTCCTCTTGTCCCATCTTTGCAGGCACCATTAAGCCATTTCGCCTCTGTATCTTGCCTTGATCTACCTGCAGTGCATCAATGCCGCTCATGTGTTTGTATGGTCATGCATCAATGGTAGAGGGTGGTTTCTTTTCCGGTGAATGAGCTCCCCTTCTCCTCACACTAGCTGCCAAAAGATGACAGCTACTGGGGAGACTTCAAATCCCAAAAAGTTACTGATATATTTTATAGGTGTAGGCCCTTTGGATTAGAGTCAAACAAATCATTGGTATTTTGGTTCGTGGACTGATAAGAAAGATTGGAGGGAAAGAAGGCAGATAGGAGAACTGGATAGATATGAGTGGGTTTTGGGCAGTTTCCAACTAAGAAACAGTAATTGTAAGAAGTTGTGAAGGGTTAAAGAAAATGGTTTGCATAACTGATTTTTTTTTTTTTTTTGAGGCTTGATTTTTAAACAAATCTAGATAAACCTCAGAATTGTTGCTGTTTCCAATCAGAAGTCCATTAAAATTGCAAATCTAAATTTTGAATACTTTTGGTTAATTTTTATAGGTATTTCTCACTGAAAAAGTTTGTCTGAAAATACCACCTACTAACGATACTAGACAGCATATTTTATGAGACATTTGTGTTTTGACAAAGCAAGCTCTGTCATACAATTTGGTTTCGCATATTTTTATACCAACATTTAAATGTTGGGCTTGAGCTACTCAGCTGTAAGAAAATATATTTATAATCTCCTTACAGTCACATATTCTTGCATGCTGAAAGAGTTGGTTAGAGTAATTTGTAACTCTTCCAGATAATTTTAAATAATACATGTTTTAGAGGGGAAAAAGGAGCTCAGAAAGCAGCTTTTCATCTGATGAAATGAAAGGCAACTGCAGAACTTCCAGCGACGCTTGCCAGTGACTGAATGTTGCTATTGGAGGGATCCCACGCTTGGATTTGAACACATTGGCCAACCGTGTTGTATAGGTGGCCAAAAGAATGAATTCTACTTTTAGAGAAAACACCTGTCCCTGCTGTCTCCAGTCCTGTGCCGCACATTCCTTTTGGCAGCAGAAAGGGATAGAACAAGTGTGCTCTATTTTGAAAAGTATTTTTGGCACTGCAATAGTCTATTCTTACCTTCCAGATGTACCTCTTAAAATATTTTGTTCTTACACTCTCTCCATGAAGTCTATGCGTGCATCTCCCATGTGACTTCCAATACTCTCATCCTTGGACCAAATTCTGGCCAAGGACAGAGGGAGTTTTGCTGTAGCAATGTCTGGGCACAGAGTCACTGAGCAAAGCACCAGCTTTACTTGGGAGCTGTGTCTGCTGTAGGTTAGGTAAGGTAGAAACCAGACGGGGGCTGAATTCTTGCGTGAGATTGTGTTGCTGTGTTTTTACATTCAGCTTGTGAAAAGTGGGAAACGTCGCGCATGCATTGAAATTTGTGTTGTGTTGAGAGTGCTGATTGAGATCTGGACAGACAACTCAGCTTCTGCATGGGCAGGGCTTTGTGCTGAAAATTCCCCTTTTTGAAGTAGGATTTAGAAAGTTGTATGCATTTACTTCTGTAGAGCGCTCTTCTATAGGAGAGTGAGTCGTTTGAACCATGCTGTTTGTTTATGATGCAGTAAGTAGCCTGGAAAGTTTTGTGATTCTTTGAGCTGGACTCTTTTAATAACCATGTTTCTGGTAGAAATATTCAATGTTTCAGAAGAAGAATGTCAACAAGCTTGTTTTAAATCCTTTGTTTGAACAAATATTTGTGACAGTTGCCTTACCTCCAAAATTCACAGAACATAAATACGAATGCATCCAAAGTAAATTAAATCATTTATTTGAGCAAATATTCATAGGAAGATGAGCTGATATATTTGCATGGGGTTAAAACTTCCTTCATCACAGAGGTTGACCGAAGAAGTTAAGACTCTAGCTGGAGCTGTCAAGGAAGGACGTAGGGCAAATGAGCTTGCTCGCTTTGTTCTTTTTTTCCAAGCCTAAAGTTAAGATCTTAAATTCCCTCCCTTTGCGTATGCGTGCTAGGAGGAATGTCATTACCTAAGTGATAAGAATGTTGATTATTTCTGTCTAGGCTATTGCTAACACCTATTTTAAAAGGTGAAAGCTTTTCTATGCGTATGCTCCTGTGTATTATAATGGAACATGTAGTCAAGAATTCGGCATTTTCCTCATGACTCCTGGTGTGTTGAGTCATCACGCAAGCCTCTATTTGCTCTTTGTTATTCATTTATTTCATTACCTTATTTAAAATGACTTGGAAGAAAGGGTATCGAAAGCCTCTAGCTTTTTTATTCCGTATGTTCTTTTTTCCCTTAAAAAAAAAAAAAATTCTATTTACTAAGCAGTGAGCATCCGCATAGTGCCAGAGCTGAGCTGGAAATAGAACAGTGACTTCACCAGCTAGTTTTATAATGGAAAAACTGCAGTTAGCGTATATTTTGCAACGCACATAGTTGATAAAGGAGTGTGAACAGCTTTGCAATGACTGAAACTTCATAATTATATCAACACAAAGAATGAGCCAGTATTTAGAGGTGGAGTCAATTCTTTGTTACTTTCCTCCTGGAAGTCTCAAGGCTATAAGAATTTAACAATCTGTGAATAAATAACAGCTATTTAGCTCATCAGAGATGGTGTTGCAATTCTTATTGCCTCTGAACTTGCTTAAAACTTCTAGATTTAATAGGAAAACTGCAATCGCAACTACATAATTGTCTGGTTAACTATTATTGCTTGTAATAACATTACTCACAGTTTAATACTCACACTGTAATAGAGTATACTTGATTTTGGGGCAGAGCAGTGACACATAAAAGCACCCTCTTCAGTTAAATTCTAGGAGACAGCAAATTTTTAGAAGGTTGGAGGGAGCTATTACATAAGGACAAATATTTACCTAATGTAATCAAACTCCTCTTTAAATCAGAACAATGGTGGGAGTGCAGTTACTATGGTTCTGTGTAATTTTGTGCTATATTTGGTAAAATTTGGCAGGACTGAAGCCACAGCTGATCATCTGATTTTGAAAGGGAAGAGAAGAATATGGCAGGCTTGTGTTCCCGATCTGTCCTCAAAATGATGGCACAGGCTCCCTTGCAAACCCTGAGCAAGGAAAAATAATCTCAAGAAATATTTATCAAAAAGCCCCTTGCAGCGCTGCAGAGCTGTGATGGTGAGTGTGATTTTGAAAGATGCTGCCTTTGGATGCCTTCCCTTTCCTCCCTTTCTGTGCCTTGCTCAGTTGGTTTAAAAGGACATCTGCCTCAGTCTCCATCCTGGTCTCCCCAAGCCCTTGGTCCAGGACCCTGTTTAAGCACAACTGAGGGCCCCCAGTGTCTCCCCCAGCAATGCCGTAAGATGTGGGTCTCCTGTTCTGCCACCACCCTGCCCAGCCATGGGGCACCACTGAGCCGGCCTTGATCCACTTGTGATCTGCCAAAGTACTTCTTACTATAAGCCAAATGAAGCTGACAGATAAATCATTCTGCAGGTCATGCCCTTGAACTACTTATTTACTGACCCCCAGTATGCACTGGAGAAGGTCCTACTGCCCTGAGCTTTTCTGGGATGCAGACTCATGTCAGGTGATGGACAGGCGGAGACACTGAAATTGGGGTAAATTTGACTGTGTGTTTTTATGGGGGTTTTTGGTTTGTTTTTCAAATTGATCTCTTGCCGTTGGTCTGAATGCGAGTTCTGCATATTGCTTAGGACTTTGAACAGGAGACTGCAATAATTAGTAAGAGATAATTAGCACAATCACAGTAAAATCATCCCACAGCTTGAGCCATCTGATGTGACACAGAGTCTTCGTATACTTCATAAGTAACCTTTCAGAGAGCATTTCGTGCTTCAGCAATGCAAAAAATAGAAGTGCGGGAGGGAAAACAATGTATTTTCTTGACAACAGATGACACACATTTTTCCTTGTCTTTCACCTGCTTCTTTGTTATATCCCGTTTCCACTTGCAGCAGAAAGACTCTGAAGTTACTGGCAGTTTGGAGAGCGCCAGGAATGCCCATATGGGCGTTATATGTGGAATCATTGTTTATATGACTGATACTCCAATAGACTAAATACTGCAGTTGGCAGACAGAAGGAGTAAAAGTATACGGTAAAAGGAAGCACTGTATAAGATGAAGCTGAGAATATGATATTTTTCGTAGGTGACATCAATCTTTCAAATATCTGATCTTTTGCATTTTTATGTTGAAAAGAGCATACTTAATTTACCACTCAAATATAAAAGACACTGTTAATGGAATGAACAAAAATGACATTTATACGTAGCATCTGATAAAATCACAACAGGTGAAATTGCTTGTTCTTCAAAAGTGGTCATAGCTCTGATTTTTTTCTATATATATATTTTTAACTGATCATGTGTTTTCTCTCATTTTATTGTGGGAGTATTTTAACCTCATCTTTAAAATACTTGAACTTTATCTGCATTGAAAATACAAGCAGAAGTACTGAAATATTGAGATTATATGCAAAAGATTTTCCATAATGTATCCAGACATCTAATTTTTATTTGCCCCTACACAAATATGTCAATCTTTTTTAATGAGCAGTGCTCCTTGTAGTTTATTGTGCCAGATAGGCTGGACAGAGGTAATCACAGCGTCACTGGTCGCTGTTGTGGTTTTCAAGCTGAGCAGAAGTTGGGCCATAGAGACATGCTGTGGAAAAGCATAAAATACTGTATTTTTGGGGGTGCAGATCATGCTGCTGTTGTTGTTTGTATTATTCAGAGTAGATGGGATGTTTTATCTTCTGAAGAAGGAACTCATACACACAACAGTCTTGAAATTGATCAGTCAAACTAAACATTGAATCCAGAGCCAGGACCTTCCAGCAGTAAACTTGTCTTGGCAGCATGCCCTGATGAAGTTGCTAACCCTTCTGTGTTGTAGTTCTACAATTTTATTTGGGGGCAATCACATTTACCTGGGTTCTTGGATAGAGTTGGAATTAGCTCGTGTTTGTCTAGCACTTCAAGGATGCAAAATACATGATGAAGATGGTCATTTATCTGGGGATTCAGAGGAGGAATTGACTCTGAACATCCTGAAAGCAAGCTCTGAAGACTAGAAGTTTGGATGTAGTTTTAGAAGACATCAGCCAGTCTTGGCACTTGGCCTCTCTTCCTCAATACATGCTGTCCTTCCTTCAAGGGCATGTGGTCTATTTTTCTCTGGTTGCTTTCTGCTTCCCCTCTATCCAGCCTGCCTGCTGCCCTTCATTTTTTTTTCTGTGAAGTTTAATTCTTCTTTGCCTAGGGTAAAGTCTTAACAAATTGTTGTAAATAGCATTGCCCCTTTACATTAGTAGCAGAATGATTTGCTTGGTTTTCTACTACTTAGCCTGACTGAAATAAGCTTCTGGCATATAATTACTTATTCTCATCATTAAATCCCTGTTAATAATGTACTGTATTAGATGCCATCTGTCTGTTCAGAGATACTCCTGTCTGCTGAGTTCTAAGTCACTGCGTCAGATGCTAGCGTAGGTCCATGTGTGTTACAGGTGCCCTGTTCCTGCCTTTCTTGAATCTGGGATAAGAGAGGACAAACCACATCTCATCACTTCTCTTACTCCGAAGAAGTTGTGGAAAAGCAAGTGGAAATAGAGCGTTGTTGAACAGGCAAGATGAACATCTTTATTGATTCGGGAAGACCTTAATTAGGAATGGCAATGGATTCTTCATTAGCTATTTTTTAAGATGAGATTTCTCTTTCTGAAGAAGATACTATAGAAGATCTAAGTTTTAAGTAAGGCTCTCCTTCGAGCGATGGGAAAGGAGATCAGGCCCATGAGCTGAATCTGCCTCAAGGCACAAACCAGGAGGTTATCAGGGTTGTGCTCAGGAGAAGAGCTTGTTTGCCTTGTTCTGGTACTTCCCCGCCCCCCACCCCCCCAA
>VXBL01001158.1:132209-238455 GCA_013400195.1 Aramus guarauna | reverse complement strand
CAAAACCAAAACAAACCGCAAAAAAACCACCCCCACCCCCAAAAAAAAAAACCAAAACCACACACACACACACACACCAAACTCAAAACCCCCCAAAACCTGTTGAGAATTGTTTGTTTGTGCATGACCTATCTTATGCAAGAATTCAGCTTGAATTACCAGAATGGTTGGGTCTGGTTCAGCATTTATAATTTTCTCTTAAGATTTGAAGATTTATGAATGCTGTCCAAAACTCACACCTTGTAGGTACTCTTTAAGTAACAAATCCCTGAGGCAGGATCATGTTTGTAAACATAAACTTTACCCTGGACTCCCTCCAGGACTTTTTTTTTCCTGTGATTCTTCCTCCCTGTGGAAAGCAGGCTTAAAAAGCAGCAGTGCTTTGATACGAATTCTTCTCAATTGAAGTTTGGGAACCAGTCTGCTCAAGCTGCTGAAAAGAATCAGCAAAATAACCTCATTCAGGCTCCTAAAGCCTTTCCACTGATCTCTCATAAGTGCCAGATTTTTTCAGAGACCTGTATTACAGATTTTGGGTGAATTTCTTACTGATTTATGTCACTTGCCTTTTGTTCCTTTAAAGATAACATTTGTCTTGATATCTAGAAAATATTATTGGTCCAGTCAGAGAGAACCTCTTCCAAAAACGTTACCTAAAAATATCCATTGAGATCCAAGAAAAAAACAGACTGAGCAAGCAGAAGCATTTAATTTTATCTATCCATAAAGAATCCATTGGGAGGTTTTTATTGAAGGACTTGTGCAATAACTTGTGCAGTAAGTTAAGGAGAATGCATCATTTCCCCTGGAAGACAGGCAAATTGAATAAAAGTTATACCTCAAAGGTTAGGACAGCCTGGATAGCTCATCAGCTGGATAACCATGTGATAGACCCAGAGGCAACTTCAGAACTGTCATCTCAGCTATTATCAGTGGAACTAGCCAAGGAGTCAGCTGCTGAAGTTAGCAGACTATGTTCTACATGGGCATCTGTTTCTTGCAGCAGTCAGTTTAATGCAGCCCATCTGTGCTGCCCATCCTCTTCCACGTATGCTACCCGGGCAGGTAGTAAAGTAGAGGAGTCTCCTGTTTGAGGTGTTACACTTCAAAAAGTAGATGGATTTTAAAATGTAAATAGGTGCTAGGCTGATGATCAGCTCCTGAAGGAAAAAAAGCTTCCACCTGAGTCATGGAAATGAGCTTAACGGAGTAAACTGCTTGGGTACAACTTTCAGGAATTTTACGTGTTTGTCCACTTAACATGCTGAGCGAGTGTTGGTAGATTCCTTGTGTAAAGAATGAAGACAGGACTTATAGCGTAAACCCCAAACGTGTTGTTTGCCCAGTGTGACCTTGGGTAGAGACGTTGCAGGGCACGGAGTCACTGTGTGTCCCCTGTGTCACAGGAACTGGCTGGTTACCTGTTCTCAGCCCATAGTAGACACAAGGTTAAATACCCCCTCTGAAGCGTTCATGAAGACCTAACCAAGCATATTAGCATGCCTATTGCAGCGAGTTTGTTTTGCTTCACCTTTGTGGTGAGGACAGAGTGCATGCCTGGGCAGGTACTGCTCTAGGTGGCAGGTGGTAACTTACTGATGCATAGTAATTCGATTGTGTGTCTGGCCTCCAAGAAAAATTTTCTAAGTCTCTTCCCTTGATGGATAAGACCCTTTTCGAACAGCATAAATAATTCCTCCGGCTTTTGAAAATATGTTTGAGTTAATTATAATTACAAAAAAGTGAAACTGAAGGAATGAAATTAATTTCAAGCATGTATGCTGTTTATGGGAGGTGGACGGATGGGGGACACGGACATCACAAAAACCTTTAAGCAAGAGGAAACACAGTCAGAACTTGAAGTTTTGATGATTTTTCCCTTAAACTTGAAAGGGCAGTTGTTCTGTACGGGCCAGAGGTAGTGAAGGGGCTTTTGACAGATTTGGAGACTCTGTTCTTAGACTCCTGTGCTTAGCTCACGCTCTCCTTCACCCTTGCATCTCCCTATTCTTTGCCTGGCAGAGAGAACTGAGCCTCCAGCATGCAGTCAGCGTGGCACTACACGTGGTGGCTGCTGGATGTCTCCTCTTGAAATGGATAAGGAGTGGTTTTATAACTGCCTTTCCATCATGGAGACACTGTTTTGGATCTCTTTTCTTTGCCTAGATTTTGGGTTGGATTGACCTTTTACAAACTTAATATTTTTTGAATCATGTTCTCATCTTAAGATGTGGTTGCAATTTGCAAAAAAAATTGATAGGAGAAGTGAAGTAATAGAGAGATGGATAGCTGGACAGTGAAAGTGTCTAATGTCTTTTTCTTGGGAAACCAGGTTAAAAAAGAAAAAGCTGGTGNGGTCAGTTCGCTCCATTACCTATTACCTTGGTTACAAACTAATTATCTCAAACTGATTCTATAGCTTTTGTTTCACAGCCTCTATCCCACGGTTACAGTGCTTTTTGTGGGAGCCTTGCACTGACTCCTTGGATAGATTCCTGCATTCTTGGATTAGTCAGGATAAACCCCTAGATAATATACAGGAAGAGCAGTGAGTTGTGAAATGCAAAATTTTTCTGCAACAGGCCAATTAGTGTTTTGCTTCTGCATTATTTATAGAAGCTCAGTTGAACTTGATGGATAAATATTCTTTCTATAAAACCGTGCTTGTATATGTACACTACTTCTGTTGCATATTGTGAAGGTCAAATTTAAAATGTGCTCTTAAATGGACACTCTGCTGCATATTCTCCATTCTGTTACACATGTGTATTCATTGTACCTAATTGTTTCTTTGCCAGATCCATCCTTTGTCTTTCTGTATATGAAATTATGTTTAATCAGTTTTATACCAATATCCTGCCTGCAGATAGCTAGGTTTAAAAATAGGCTAGCTCAGCTGTGTAAATATGAGATACAGGAAATCATCCGTATGGGACAATTGAGATTGCTTTAAATGGTGGGACAGTGCCAGCATAGCCTTAACTATGAATCAGAAGACTGTACTCAGGGGCTTTAAATCAAGCAGGGCAAATCAGTCTTAATTTTGTTAGACTTGCCAGTTATAGGTTTATGATGTAGTTTTCCCCCTCTCACCAGAGAGAGGTATCTCTTCAAGTACTTAGTGGTCAATTTAATTGCATCTTGGTGTCTCATACACACAAATCTACTCTTTTGCTATCTTGGGGAGGCTTCAGCCATATTATCATCTTTTTGATTTTGTGCTGCTTCACGAGCTGGATGGGATGACTTGCCTAAATGTCATCCCAAGGAGTCTTGTTGGCACTTGGAATTGAGTATGGGGTTATGAGTCACAATCCAGTGCCATTGCCACATGGCCTCTTCTGGTGTTATGATGGCTCATCTCTCCGTAGCTTTTATTTGGCAGTGAGAAGAGGCTTCATAATGGTTTTGATGTATTTATTTCTGCTGCCTGTCTTTTTGTTCTGTAGGACTTCTGTGTCTATGCTGAATCTTGAGGAGTTAATGAAGTTAAGAAGCAGTGAGTGATTGGGATGCAGGATGGGAATCATTAGCATTCCTCTGTAACAAAAGCTTGAGTGAAAATGTCACTTTAAGCTCATTTCCACAGTATTGTTATTCAAAACAATGGAAAGAGCCTGTCCGCTTCTGATTTTGGGATGGGAAACAGTTGTTTCCAGTTTGTCTACCAATAGGATAAATCCAGCCCCAGATATCTAGATTAAAGTCTAACCTTTAAATCCAAAAGCCTTGGATTATAAAAATGTATTTTAAGAGTTTCCTTCCCCAAAAGCCTTTCTGTTGTTTTTCCTTTTTGTATTACAGATGCTCATTTGTGGGCAAATTTTATAAACACGGCATCTGCTGCCAGTGATTTTGGAAATTGCTGCTATTTGTCAATGGCTTCTTCTTGCAAATTGCATAAATTAATTTCTCTGTATATCTAAATATCTCTTTCAAGATGTTCTGGCTACTCCAGCTGAATGGTAGGCTCTTGCTGTCAGCCTACCATAGCTGAGGAAGCTGCCTGGTGTCTTCTGACTTAGTAATACCTGGTCAGGAATTCTAAGGTATTTTCCTCCAGAATCTTACAAACCAGTGTACACATTGTAGGAAGCAAATAGAAGGCAAGTGAACCTCAGTGAACTGTAAGCTGACAGAGCAGACTTCATTTGAGGTCTTGTCCTAAACTCAATGTTAGTATCACTTAGTTGGAGATAAGCACCAAGACAGTGATCTGAAACAAAAGCAGGATACTTATTAGGCAGATCTGCTTTTATTTTAACACAAATCCAATTATTTTATGCTACATATACTTGAAACTGTGGGAATGGTGGAGGAAGAAACCTGTCTTCAGAACTGTTTTTAAGGGATGAGATTCAGATTGCTTGGGTGCTGGGAGAGCAGCTCAGAAGCGTCAATGTATAGTTGCCTTGTCCTTGAGTAGCCACTGTCGCCCATACCTAAAGGGTATGGAGAAGGATTGTTTACAAGGGGCATGTAGTGACAGGACGATGGGTAATGGGTTTACACTAAAAGAAGGTATATTTAGATTAGATATTAGGAAGAAATTCTTCCCTGTGAGGGTGGTGAGGCACTGGCACAGGTTTCCTAGAGAAGCTGTGGATGCCCCATCCCTGGAAGTGTTCAGGGCCAGGTTGGATGGGGCTTTGGGCAACCTGGTCTAGTGGAGGGTGTCCCTGCCCATGGCAGGGTCTTGGAACTAGATGATTTTTAAGGTCCCTTCCAATCCAAATCAAGAGACTAAATTGTGAGGTTGGTGACTTTTTCATTTAGCCAATATGCTTGTTCTTATGTTGAATTTGCCTTTTGTCTGCTATCACAAATTTCTACAGTAAGAAAATCAATAGGATTTTTTTTAACTTCTTGGAAATCTCTAACCTGGAATGAAATATCCTTGCAGTTGTGCTGTTGAGTTGTTGGATATCCCCCTGTGGGCAGCACAGCATTAGCACGCTGACGTGCTTGGCAAACAAAAGGAGAAAATTGGAACAGAATCTAAATACGTGTGTATTTGCTGTTACAGCAGTTTTCTTTAATAAATGCTTTTGGCCAGACTGCAATACCCTATAGCAGATTTTAGCCAGCCATGGAGTGTCTGTCTGCATGCAGGCTCATCTGGATTGGTGCCCAAAAAGACCAGGAGCCTGGGAGCCATGGCGCACCGAAGGGCAACTGCTCCTTTCTGGGATCCAAATGCAGCAGGACTTGAGAGCTATGAGCAGACTGGGCAGTCTCTGACCTCCTAAAGGCAGCTGAACTGTGTGGGTTGCCCAAAAATTGAGAACTTGAAGCATCTGCTAAATGCAGTCCAGTAACCTGGCAGGCAGAGCTGCCTTGCTGCATAGTGAGGGCAGGCTGTACCGCTGAAGCTGTAAGTGCGCGTTTCCTTTCTGATTTCACTTGTTTTATTTCTCTGTCATAACCAGGCGTTAACAGAGTGGTTGTATTTAGCATTTTAGTTTCTGGGTTGGGTTTTTTGTAGGCTTTTTGTGGAACCCGGGCGTGTAATCCTTTCCCCACACTGGGGTCTGCTCTACAGCTGAGTCAGTTGAGCAGCATTTGCTGCTTCTGAACAGGGAGTAGACGCTGAAGGAGCAGCAGGTCCTGGACTTAGGGATTATTTCAGAATGATTTCCTCCCTTACCAATTTTTCCTCTCCTAATATTGCCTAAAGACAGTAGTGGTGGCATATGGATGTGGATCAGCTCTGGCATGCCCTTGGCTTTGCTTCCCGTGGCCGCCAGTGGCTGGTGGGTCTCCTTGCAGCCTCCCGTTGAGTTCAGCTTGGCAAGAGCTTTCTGTGTAAGCAGGCTTTCATTGCGCTGGAATTTGTTCACCTCCCTGGCTTGTCAGAGCCCAGATTTGGAGGTCCTGAGCTGCCGTGGGCTCTGAGAGTCCGCAGATACCCCATTCTGTAGTACTCTTTCACTGAGGTAAAACCCATTTAAGTAGGTTTAGTTTGATTTGAGATTGACATTTGTGAATTCTCTAATGATCCTGTAATGAGAGTTGAGGGATCCTGTGTTCCATTTGTAATGTCACAGCACCAGGATTTCATGGAAGGGGAGAGAGGGCTTGACACCCAAATAATTATACTTGCAAAATTCATTAACTCCTTGAAAAATGCCTTTGCCTGGAAGCTCTACCCTCCTTTCTTCCTCCATATTTCTGTCAAACCCTCGTAGCTGAGCAGATTCGAACCAGATCAGGGAAGTATGAGGGCAGTTTGGATTTATTTTGGTTTTTGCACAAGCTCTGTAGAGAGCAATACTTAATACTTTCTAAATTACTAACAGTCCTGTTAACTGTTTGGTAGGGGATGCTGGGTTATTCTTTCTAATGCTTTTGGTTTAAAACCAAACCAAAACAACACCCAACACTCCCATAGCTGGAAGTGAAATAATTTAAGAGGACCGTGACAGTCTGGCAGTGTTACCCAGCAGTACTCTATAAGCATTGCAACAAGAGCTTTACACAAAAATATTCCTTATGGAAAGCAATGGGCCTTAGATTGCCAGGCATCAAATGTTTGCAGGCAGAAGCAATACTTTGGCATATGTTTAATTTGGTTTTCTGTCAAAATGAGGGTTTTTTTTCCCTCAAAATCAATTTTAAAAAAGGGTAGAGCCTGTTAGATGAACAAACATAGGACCAGCAAAATCAGAGCACTCTTGTGCTCATGCTGGTAGTAGTGGGAAGGTACAACTGAGCTGGATTCCTGGAAATGTCTCCTTCCTTAAAACTATTCTGAGAATACTGGTTGTACAGAGTTTGGCTTGTGTACTTGAATGAAGGTGAAGGGCTGTAGCTGATGCCATAAGTATAAATAGAAATAAATATTATCCTTAGATTTATTTTAAATATGAGCTGTTTATTCTCTTGGAAATACTTTCCTCTGTTTTTGTTATCAGACTGTTGGAGAAGTTGCATGGTAGCCTTCATTCAAAAGTCAGAATTCAATAATGAAGTAATAACATGGTCTCATAGGACAAATAATTTTTTACCAACTGTACTATACTGGCGATAAAGACATCTTAATGCATAAGCACCATGAAGACCGGCAAAGAAAACTGCACTGGGCAATTTTTATCTAGCATGTAACTAAAGAGATACAATTTAGATATCCCTGGCATAATAAAGTAAACCCCAAAGCATCTCAAGATCATATTATTATTGAGGAAGGAAAAGATGCAGCAGATACTCCAAAAGCTAAATTCTGTTTTTCATTAACAGGGACAATCTTATATTTTGTGTGAGCCGGGACAGCACAAATCAGACCAATACCTCATGTGTGTTAGCTGGGCGTATAGAAGACAAAAAAAACTTCCTCAGCCTACTAACTACTTTTGCGTTTGAGCTTGAAGAGGTGAGAAAACTATTAAGGCAACACAAAAATATCATTATTTTTTTGAGAGATTTGGGTCACTCTGGGTTAACAGGGTAACTGGAAGGTGATGTATGCCTTGCTACCCCCACCCTTCTCCACTCACCCTGGTCTACATCAGGTGATGATATCAAGCTATTAAATTTCCCTTCATTTTGTGGAAGTATGCCATTTACACTAATTAAAGGCTTGGACATCTTTTTATCACTGGGTTCTATTTGCAGTCTGATGTTTGTTCTGTGATGCTGCAAAAAGAACGAATACTGCTACAGTAGGATGTCGTTTTTGTAACAACATGAATTGTGTGGCTTTACATGTAAAATAGGTTAACTTGCAATGAGTGAAATGGGAAACACCATTTTTTCAACTGATAGATCCTCAGTTGCAATACGGTTTTAATACTTCAAATCCAAATATTTTGTGACTTACAGTATTCTTCTCAAGTTCTCATTTTATGGTGAATGTGTGCAATTATCTTTACTAAGTGCTATCATTCTCCACTGAAAAAATTGCAGTTTTATCTTCAGTCTCATTTATTAGCACTACTGCTCCTTCTACATCCCGAGTACATTGTTCTGAAGGTATTTTATTTGAAGCAGAGTGCAATTTAGATTCCACTCTGTCAAATTAGTTTCAAGAGGGAATTTTCTATTAAAATTGTGATGGAAGTTCCCTGTAGTGAGACATCGGGAGCAGTATGGTAAAGAACTAGAACCAGGCATCTGGCCTGTTAATTCAGTTGCTCCTAAAGCTGCTGGAACGAAGGGACCACTGGCTCGTGTGTAGCAATCGCTTTTGGGTGTCACCCGTCTCCTCTGCGGTGGCCTGCACTGATGAGGGGTGGAAGGAGGGAGACAAAATCAGTCAGTGCTGTTGTACACACTCACATGTTCATTTAGCTATCTATTTCAGCCTATGAGAAACCCAGTAAATGTGGTTATGATACATCTTTAACTCTGGGATTTTTGGGGTTTAATATGCATATATTCCCTTGCTCTGCAATTTACTTTTTTTAAAAGGTTTTGGGGAAACGTGGGCCTTGCAACAAATGTGCAGTGTTAGATGAGTGGGTGTCCATTAAGGAAAAAGCGCCTTAACTCAACTGGTATCCTCATACCAACACAGTTAATTCTTTTAACAAAATGATTCAGATTATATTACTGTCCAGTTTGTTGATTAAGAGATTTTTAAGCCTTTTTATAGGAAATGCAAAAAGCAAGAACCTTTTTCTAGTTGGAAGGTAATCCCTTAATCATCGTATATCTAGCATTTCTTGGAACCTTTTGAGGGTTATATCTTAACAACCTCTGTCAGTAACTTGCATCCTAGATTTCTCTAGTGAAAAGATACTTGTCTTGGGAATTGACTGGAAGCTGACTTGATTTTAAAAATCCATGCCACAATCCTGTTTTGACTCCAATGTGTTAGCTATATGTCAGTAATGGCAAGTGATTATTTTTAACTTTTTTTTTTTTCTGGGCAGATAATTTCCACTTCATACAAGTGGTACTATATTTTGTAGTAGCTAATCTTTGTCTCATTCATTTTTAAATGAGTTTCCAAATGTTGTTCTGCGCTGATTGAGTATAATTTTTAACTTGGCATTAGAACTGTTAATAATGACAGTTCTTTGTAGGAGAATTTTAATTTTTAATATTGCAGTTATTTTTAACACGGAGACATGTAGCAGATCTCAACTTTCATCTCTATATAGGCTCTTTTGGAGGGAGAAGCTTCTCAGCAAACTTTAATCCTTCATTATTTTAACAGTATTAAAGCGACACCTGTAAAGCTGCTTAATGACAGAGCATATGTGTTGTCTTCCTCATTTAGCAAGTAAAAGATTGAGTCTCACAAGCCATGACTGATGTGAGTTAACCACGTATGCAATCCTCCTCACTTGAATAGGTTTTGATAAGGATGATTACAAGGTGGGGTCTTCAGCTGTGGGGCAGCCCCATGCCACAGTCCCACAGCTTTAAGGCCAGGTCACCCTGCTAGCCGCTGAGCCTGGGTCACCCCTACAAGATGGTGAGTCTGTCATGGTCTTGGCTGTTTCCATGCTTTATCTGCTGAAATCTTGGTGAAATCCAAGAACTGGGTCTGTTAAGTCAAAGAGCCACAGCTCTTTTGACAAAGATAAAAAAACCCAGGCACAAACCAACCCACAATATATGGGAAATCTGGGGGGAAACGCTGCTTCTGAGGCTTCAGCATTTGGTCCTGGGGGCTCAGCTCTACATTTCTTTATATGCAAACAGTTGTATCTAATGTGTTTTGCAAGCAGCTTTATCATAGGGCCAAGTCTGGGTGCTGCTGCGCCCCAAGCAAAGATGTGATAGAAGCAAGCAAGAAGGGAGAGAGTGGAAGAAAACAGCTCTTGCAAGCAGGAATCGAGGAGGAGAAAGCTGCTCATCTAGGAAGGGGGAGCACAAAGATATCATTATCTCTGTAGCCCCTGTGTAAATTGGGGTCCAGCAGTCTGTGACCTGAGGATCTCGTACACAATCTGTTGGCTGGATTGTATCTTATCCTCAAGAGAAATTACTGGTTTTAAGGTGTATGGTACTGAATTTCTTAGAGCCATATCAGCTTGATTCGGAGATGACCCAGCCCACTGTCCTGTAGACATGGCCAGTAGCCAGTCCTGCCTGGAGGTTTACTTTGCCCATTTTTGTTCTCCATGAAAAATGGAAAACCATTTTTCCTGCTTCTCTTTCTCAGGTTCTTTGCAAGCACATCTTCCCAACACAATTCCTGAAGTCAATGTGCAATCTGAGCTTCTCTTTCAGAGGTTTTTCTTCAAGGCTGCTCACATTTTTGTAGAGAACCTGCTGCTTAAGAGGTAGCAGTTCAATGCTGATCTCTCCAAGTTCCCCTCTCCATCTTTCTTCCTACACGTATGCTTTATGTCTGAACTATTGCTCTTATAACATATTTTTCTCTGGCTCTTTGAGGCAAGGCTTTTATTGTTTCTCCACTGTTTTTAAACAGTTGTGCATATTTATGGTGTTTTTGCAAATGATGTAAGCACCTGTCAAAGAAATCACTTTACTGAACAGCAAACTACCCACTCATCTTCAGTATGCTGAAAGTCTGAAAAATCATCTCGCTTCTAACAAAAAAAATTGGTGAAGTTTGGAAATGTGTTGAAAGAATATTGCAGTTGTAGAAGTACTTGCTATACTGAAAAGAAAATTGCACTGCTCTCAGAAGTACAGCTCATCCTTGTTGTTCTTGTAACCGTCATGTTTACAACCTGTTTTAGCTTGAAGGATTTGTTGACTGTTTTTTGATTTGCAGCTATTACAGCAACAAATTAGTGGTGATGTCATGAAGCAGTTTAAAGTGCCTCTTTCCAATCCGGTACCATCCCTATAATAAAACTGACATTAAACATTAATGTGTGCACTTTTCTGATGAGCAGAAAGAGATGTAACAGTATATTACTTTTTAATTCCTGATTAAGACTTTAAGAGGGTGTCTTGTTCTATTATCTATGCAAATTGGTGGCAATGATGGTAATAAATCAGAAGAGAAGGACTTAAAATAAACCGCAGCAATTGACTTGATGCACGATTGATTTCTCACGCTCATCAAATCCCTGGATGCTTTGTGGTTTTTCTTACTGTGACAGGATTACTTCCCTTGATCTATGGTACTGAGTTGTCTGGATTCTTTATTTTTCCCTTAAATTGTGAGTGTGCTCAGGACTAAAACTGACTGCTTTCAAAATGAAGTTTGTAATAATTGGGAGAAATAAACTGATCAATACAAATAGATGGACCCATCGAGAATTTGGTTTTAGAGAACAACAATGGGTTTGGTTTGGTGGTTGTTGTTGGTTTTTTTTTGTTTGGTTGCTTTTGTTTGTGTGTTTATGTTAGTTCATTTTGCAGAAAGTGGTATTGCTCCTGAGACGTTCCCTATGATACTCTGCCTTTTGTTAGTTGAGGCATGATGTGCATGCCTTCGACTGGAGCAAGGTATGAATGCAGATTAAATTAAATGGTGAAAGGAGTGACATCAGAGTGATGTTCCACCTTAGGCTCTTAAGAAGAGAGATTGACTGTTCTCTTAGTATATGTTTCTTTCCTTTCTGAGATACTAGATCATTTTGTAGAATAATATGAAATGTTTTGTAGTGACAGCAGTACTTGATATTCACTAATAAGTTAATGACATTGAAAAGAATATATTAAGTGTAGAGACACATTTGTCTGCCATTAACATTATTGGGAACAGAATTAGGCTTATAATTCATAATATGGATTGAAGTCTTCATAATATATAAAGAAGAAAAGAAAAGAGCTGTTAATATATTTCAAGCAAATGAATGCTGATAATACCCAGAGCTAACTCACCATGTCAGTGCCGCTCATATTTTATCTTGAGAATAGAGTTGGACGTGCTTTTGAGTTATCTTATATTAACCGATCCACATTGGCTGTCGGTATAAAAACTCTTAGCCCATAACAAATACAAGTTAGTGTGATTGACCTTACACCTTCTTTAGTCCTGTGCTAAGAGAAGTCACGGTACCAGGAGCTAAGCTTCTGCACTCTTACTGCAGTCCTGTTGATGGATGGTAACTCATTAAACTACGCAACTGAGCCCTTGCCCAGTGGTTGCAAAAGCTGATGCTCAGTCTCTCGGATTTCATGTTTCTGCTGAGGCCGTGAGAGCTCTGCAGAATTTGCCTGTGCGTGAGGTTGGGGTTAGGCTGAATAACTTGCATCCACAGTAAATTCCACTCAAGCCTTTACCTGAGGATGTGTCCTAAAAATTTTCAGTCATGTGTATGTTTCTGATCTATTCACATAATGAATTCAATTTTTGATCTATTGAAATTTTGTTCAGTTCCATTGAGTACTCCGTACTATTAAAGAGAAACTCATTCAGATAAGATTTGCGACATGAGAAGCTATTCTGTTTTTAACTCCATTCGCTGTGATGGACTATGTTATGTTTTTCCAATTTATCAAAGGCAAAGAAGATAATTTGTTTTACTGGACTGGTGAGAGAGCCCATAATGGGTTTTAGCATTTTGTACATGGGTGCAGTAAATAACTATCCCTGCTAACGGAGAGAAAAGAACAAAGGGATTTTGATGGACAAAAGAAGAGAGAATGGAGAAAAGGGAGAGAGTGGGACACCAACAGAGACAGAGTTGGGGAGATAACATGGTTACACAGAGTAGTTGATGCATGTCTTGAATATTAATAATGGATTGAATTGCAGCAATATATTGAGGAGCCTCCATGAGTGACTGACTTAGCTTTGTAATTTATTTGACAAGCAATGAGACAGTAGAAATGTGCTCATGTGAGCGAGTCAAGGGGCTTCAGAGGAGAGAAGGAAAAAGAAATGAGGCATCTTGAAGGGTGTATGTGTGTGCATGCACATGCGTGAGTATTTGCTGGCACACCTGCAAAAAGGAAAGGTTAGAAACAATTACAATGTAAGGGGATTTACGTCTGGAGAAGATAACATCTTTCACAAGCTGGGAGCTCGTGAACTTCAATTTTCTTAGGCCTAATGTGCCTTCTAGCCTGAGTAGGAAAGCTGTGTAGAGAAACTGTTAGGGCTGCGTGTCAAAGCGTTACAACCAGCAGTTACAGCATGCTCCACTAGCTCTTTGAGTGACTAAAAGCAATCTCAGTGACTCAAAGAATGCTGCGAATGGGGCATCCATAGAAGCCTTCCAAAACCCCTTAATTATGCCCACTGATAGTAACATATACATCTATGCACACTCAGATTCTTGGCAGCATTAAGGTAATATGTGAATACTCTCATGGATGTGCTTTTTGTGCCCTGTTTCTGAAATATTGCCCCCAAAACATCCAGCATGTCCAGCAGAATACTTCATTCCAGACCTTGTGGACATGAGCTCTGCCTCTGCACGGTTCAGGTGACTGGCTTCCCAGTGGTGGAAAGATGGTTTTAGTCCTGAGTTGCTATTAGAATTAAATTTCTTGTTGCCTTTAATAAATGTAGGATTATGGCTCTAGTGCCATAGTGGTATGATGGTAAATGACGCGCTCTGCAAAGGCATCAGGTAGTGCTTTCAGTCTGAGATGCCACAATGGAAGGAGCACAGGTTGCTTTTGAACAACCATAGCAATTAAAAAAAATTCAAGTCATGAAAGCTCAAATTGGTTCTTCAATTTCATTTAAATTGTTTCCTTAAAGTGATTTTAGTATTGAAAGTTATTGGACTGTAAAAGAGACCAACTGCTTTACTTGACTTCTTGGAAGTAATTACACACCACATGCTGTGCTTCCATAAAACTGGATCTGTTTTATGAATGCAAGGTGGGAAACTACCAGGTGCAATGTAGAAGTTTAATTGCTGAATATGCAGAAAGTCTGCAATGAGCTTTTATTTTACAAGCAATTGACTGACCTAAATTAACAAAATCTGAACAAACAGCAATTTCACAGATAAAGACAGATTTTCATTTCAGTGTTCTTGATGTAGGAATCAATGGATGTGTGTGTTTTGTTGTTTTTGGAAGGCTAGAACATTTATTTTTAGTAAAACAATGGCTTTGAACATAAAACAACAGTAATTGGGTCATTTTGTTGAAGGATGATGTTCTGTTGGTGCGTACATCTTGCTTGCCTTCCTTGCACAAGTATTCCCACTGACATCAGGAGAACTTCTGTCTGTATGGGCATTAGAGTTTGGGCCTTTCCATAGAGTCAGTCACAGCCTAGAATATGGAATTCCATTGGCTTATTAACAGAGCCAGAAGTTAGTTTAAGTAAAAATATATTTTTATTTTTTTTTCAGCTGAATTTGAAATCAAACCTTATAACCTTAACTAGTCTCCCTGGGAAACAATTCAACCTTGGGGTAAATCTGAACCCCTGAGGGTTACATTTTGTTCCTCCTCAAAGTATCATTACGTTCAAATGCAGGAAGGACAACAGGCATTGTGTAAAAAAACCAGTGAGTCCATCTCCTGTTCAAAATAGAGAGATGATCTCATGTTTTTACAGGTCTTCTCCTGCATGGTGACTCCTGGGTTTGGTTTTCCCCTCCCATATGTGCTGCTGAAGCAGTGAGGTCACAGAAGTCACTACAGAGTGGGCTCGAGGTGGCTGTGCTGCCAGCCTCCAATTTCTTTTTTGTGCCTCAGGGTAAAAACGAGCTTGTGTCGTTGTCTTCTCAGAAATGCAATACGACAATCAAGAAATTGGTTTGTTCTCATGAGAACTTTCTTGCCAGTGATGGGAATTTTAGGAAGGGCTGCGAAGACAACAGCAAAGCATAGAAATGTGCCCACTAAGCAGAATTCCTGGATCTTTTAATCTGCCACTTTACTGCTCTACCCTTCCATTGTCTGTTAATACTTTCCATTTTGACTTTAAATGAAACCTTAACATAGAGCTGAATACATAATTGCTTTTTTTTTTTGTTCTGTGCTTGATCTAAAATAGCACATAAAAACAAAATAGGCTCTGAATCTAAAAGAAAATTTGTCAGCACGTCTCACTGACAAGAATATATATTTTTAACTCAAACCAAAAATAAAAATAAAAAAAAAACTTTTGAAGCATCTTTATCTTCTTGAAATGAGTTAATTGCTAGAGAAGCATGATTCATAAAACAAGAACACATCTGGGACATAGCACTTTTTCCCAGTAGTTCCTGGATGAGCTGATGAACCTCGGATTGTGGATTTGAACTCATTTCCCTTTTCAGCCTGAGGGAATTTAAATGCCTTTCTCCTGCTTCCCTGGAAAGTATCTAACTGCTGACCTGTGGAGTCAGTCTGGGCTCAGCTGAATATTTAGGGAAATAAAGCAATGTTGAGAAGACAGATTGAAAACTGTCCTTCTTGCTTCCCTCGTGTTGCAGTGTAGTCGTGGCACCTTCCTGGGCAATAAATGTTGCGAGTTCAAATCTTCTGGGGTGTAGGCAGGATATTGCATTGCAGATGAGTGCTCCAGCTGATGGCAGATGAGAAGGGGGCTGCTGATACCACTGCTCTTTATCAGCCAGGCTGAGCCCCTCTTTTTTTCCATCTAAAGCTACTTAGCATATTTAACCCAACTTACGGCTTGACTGAAGCAGCTTTCTAGGCAAGCAGTGTGTTAAGCAGGCCTTTTTCCCCTACCTTTTCTCCATAATGAAGTGTGTTCTGCCATTGGGAAGGTGCGTCTTGCCCAACGTATTAAGATGCAGCAAAACCATCTCGGAAGAGTCGTTACCGTGTGACTCAATGCATTAAGACAACCACTACATGGGTGCCCTAGCAGCCTCCTGGAGCGAACCTTCCTTTGGCTTCCCCTTCTGCAGCATGGTCAGGAGTTGGGTGCGCTCTGCAGCTTTTCCGATACAAAGGTGTCCAGGGCGAGGGGGGTTCTGAAGCACGAGAGTGCTCAAGGACTTTTGGAGGAAACTCAAGTAACAGTCATTTCACACAAAATTATACTTTTAAATGCTACTAGGCACAGACTGTGAAGTACCGTGTATTTTGATGAATGCCTTGCTATCAGTGGCACTGCTTGAGGGAGTACAAGCATTTGTCGGTGTAAGGAATATGGTGTTAAATCATGTCCAATAAGCTACTCTTTTTTTCTTTCCATGCCAGCCTTACGCACAATTCTGTAAATAACTGTATAGTTATATGCGCATGTAGGTTTAAGCTTGACCCCTTTATAGGGAACCATGCTACTTTTACCCAGCATGCTCACATTGGTGGATTTTGATTTTTACAGTACATAACAGCATACATATGTTCTCACAAATCTATAACATGAAAGACATGTTAGCCTACAGATAAAATAGACCATCTGTCCAGCTACTGCCAGGACAGTCCTCTGAAGGTCTCAGGCAAAGTTGGAGCCCACAGGAGAGCCCCCACCCAGCTGGGGAGGTTTTGGGTGCCCAATTCTTTTCTCTCTGTCTGAAGAATCCCTGATTTTTCCAGTCTGTGCATAGCACAATTGGGATATCTTGTCTTTTGAGTGCTTGAAAGTTAATCCTGAGGAAACCAGTGCTGAGAAAGAAAAGTTTGGGAAGTTCTTGTTGCCTGGGATTTAATAGAGGCAAGCTGAGGATGTTTGATACGTAAAGGCTGAAAAAGTTGTGAATTGGAGGAAAGAGCTGAGCATCTCATCTCAGGGTTTTTCAAGAATGTTCGGATGGAAATTCAGCTTGCTACCTCCATTTAGAAAAAAGCAAACCCAAACAAACGGTGGAAACTTGTTTTATTTGTATTGCTTTTTTCTTAGATCTGCTTTTTAAGAGGGAAAATGCATTATTTTAACTCTTATCTAGCATTTTCCATGTAGTTAATGAATTCAGTCATTAATAAAGCTTAATTTATATACAGTGATAATAGCTTGCAGGCTTGCTTTCTTCTCTTCCATTTTCACTGAAAGATAAAGCTGGATGTTTTTTATGTTGCCCTAGCTAAATCCTCTCTAATCAATATATCCTGCAAATCACCTGACTAATTTTATCTGGGAGTCATTTGAGGAGGATAAACTACAAAGCCTGTGCTTTGAGATGAACCATCTAGTGAGTAATATTTCAAACAGGCAAATGGATTAGAGCCATTCACATACCTTGCCGCTTGTTTATTTAAAGTGCTACTTCCCACTGCAGGTTTTTTCCAAACCGTTTTTTTTTTCTTTTATCTTTAAAAAATTTTGCCTGTATAATGCCATTAGATCACCTGGTAGATTTTGATATATGTTTATTATTTTATAGTTTGAGCCTACAGGTCAGACATCTGCATCTCCCTGTGCCAGCAAAACAGCCATGGACGGTGCTTTTGCTCTTTTAGACCCTCCAGCTTATGGAATAGCATTTCAATATTCTTGAGCCTTGCACGAATGCGGGCACTTTGTGTATAGCGGTTGATACTGCCTCTCCATCAGCAAGTTGGATATTGCCTTGTTGAGATTGCCTGAGAGTTTTTTCCCTCCTTTTTTCATTTTCCTAAAGCACTAAGTGGGGCAGGGATTCAGGTAACTGCTTCCTTGTGCTTTCTGGAGATGCTCATAAGCTGCAAAACTCTCTGCAGCCAATCAAGGTGATCCCTTTTTACTAAACCTCTGAGCTACTTCTGCTTAAATATACAGTGGTGGCAACTGTGTGAAATCCAGCTTAAATGCTGATGCCCCCAAATTTCTCTTTGCTTTGTATTGGCTGTGGGCCAAGCAGGCAGGAATTAACTCTCTGGCTGTTCTTTCATTAAGTGTGACAAAGAACTCAATTTATTGTTAAGCTGGTGTGGGAATTTCCTGAGGTTAGATGTAGGAAGTTGAGAGCAAAGCCTACAAGCAATCATGTATAACTCAATAAAGAATTCATTCCAACTCGGGAGCTGTTATTTTGTTGCATATTACTGCTTGGGAGAACCCAGTTTTACATTAAAGAAAGTGTAACCTCAAACGTTACGTGTTAGAAGTGCACAGTGGATTTTTTTGTCTTTGTCAGCATTATCTTCTTCTCTGGAAATCTGAAAAATTGCGAAGAAATGGTTATATATTCAGTGTACAAATACTGCAGTGTATGAACTGAATTTTTATGTTGAGTATGGACCGCATCTCCCCTCTGGGTCCTGTGCTTCACTTCTACATCTATAGAGTGAAGGTATCTTCACTTGCTGAGCGTGGATAGAGGGCTCTTGCTAGGCTGATGACTGTAAACTGATTATATGTAAACTTTAGCTCCCTGTGTGCAGGGACTGCCTTTGCAATTAGTTTAGGAGTATGTATGTTCAGTTCAGATACACAGTACAAAAATCCTGGAATCGTGTTGTCTGTGTGGTGGATTCCAAACTGAGGTGCATCTGTGATTGAAAATCCCTTCATGGTCAGTGAAGAGGTAACTGCTCGCTTGATGCTACATTTCTTTTTTCATTTCGGGGTCTGAATTGCTGAGAGAAAGTGAATATAATGCTAATTTAGTGAAGTTAAAGACGAGATTATTTTTAAGACAGAAGAAACACTTGGAATTGTCTTAAATGTTTTTTATCCAAGGAAAGAAAACCCTGGCTGAGGTTTGAGCACTGAGGCAAAAGAAAAGCCTGCAAGAGATTTTGTTGTGAGTTGATCTATATGGTTATATTTAATGTGATGGCCAAACAGACTTGAATTGCGCATGTAATCAGTGACATAAAAAAGGATATTGTCTTTATACTTGTATCTGTGATTGGATGCTGCTGGCACTCTGCGTGCTTCTGCCTTTGTTCATTTCTTAAATTGCCCGATTGTTATATTGTCATTTATTTTGTAGCTTTCTGTAAGTTTATAAAAATTTTAACTTAATGCTAAAAGATTTAACAAAAATTTTCAGAGAGTTTTATTATCTTCATGCTGTTATGTCTTCTGATGTCTAAAGCTTTGTGCCAATTCTGGTGAATTTTTCTGTGACAAATACTAAAACTGGACAATCAGAACAAGAGATGAAACTCACAGACTTATGCCAATACGAATCAATAGAACCTGAAAGCGAAACTCAGAATATAGTTACAAGCTGAACTGCCTTGACAGCTGATGGACAGAGCTTTCCTATGCTCGTCTGATTGAAGGTTAAATTTGGTCTTTGTGTAAGTTGAAAGAGAAGAAGGTTTAGAGTCTTGTCTTTGGCTTTCATCTTCAGATATAAATCACTGGTGATGCTTGGACTGAAATGTCATGGTGGTAGCTTCTGAGCTGCAAGAGGACGGGAATGTTGTTATTATATCAGAATATCATACCGCCTTCAATTTCTATCATACAGTCTTTGATTTTGACTTCTAGGGTAGTTACTGAACCATGTTCAGAAAGACTTTGTGACCCTTAGCATGTTTTCAACGCTACACAGAACTGTATTGCGTCTTTTTCTAATGGGGCTGTTCACAAGGTCTTAATTAAATACATTTATAATTTGCTGATACTAAACCGTGTGACATTTTCTCTTTACCAGACAGAAGTCAGCACCCGCACTGCAGTTTACAATAACTTAATTTCTAGCACAGCCACAGAGCATCAGTTGCTCTCAATTTGGTGAATTACTTGAAAACTATGTTAATGTCATAAGGGAAATAATGAGAAAGTTTAAAC
Source organism: Aramus guarauna (assembly GCA_013400195.1). Classification (NCBI taxonomy): domain Eukaryota; kingdom Metazoa; phylum Chordata; class Aves; order Gruiformes; family Aramidae; genus Aramus; species Aramus guarauna. The sequence goes on along the minus strand of VXBL01001158.1, from coordinate 218,996 downwards.
GTTATGAATACTGTGCAGAGCAGTGTTGTTACAGAATAGATTAAAGATATGCTTGTCTGTGACCTTCCGGAAATGTCAAGGTGTGGTAAAGTAGCAAACACTGGACTGTGTTTAATGAAAGTACTTATTCAGTTCCCTCCTTGAAAGCACACTGTTATAACATTAGCCGTCGTAGTGTTACTGAACAGCATGTTGCGACAAGGTGTTTAGTCTCTACATGAAATCTGAATGCAAGCATATTAATCTTGTTCTCTCCAAGTCCTCCTCTGCTTGCATCTGCAAAATATTTCCCTGCTCCGTAACCCACCTGGCAGCCTGGTGCGCTGCAGAGAGCTTCTCCGACAGCGCAATAACGCGCACGTCCCAGCTGGCTCAAGGCCATCAGATAACAAAGCCTCTTACCACCGCGTTCCCATCCCGCTGTGAGAGCGCACTTTGTCACTGTCGAGAAATCTGCCTTATCAACAGCTGCCGTGAAGCTGGCAGTTAGAGCTCTACCTGCTACTTAGCGTCTGTGCGTGTGGCAAGGCTTCCTTGGAAGTGGTTTTGTCTTGCCTGAGGGAGGTCTTGTCCTGCTCTTTGCAACTGGGACAGGTGTGGAGCTTGCCACGTTAATAAAACATGGAGGGCGAGTGTGGATATGTGATAACTGCATCTGTTGAGATGGAGAAGGATTGTATTCGCCTTAGAGGTCATCTTATATGACAAAAGCAAAAGATGGGGATTCAGGCATCTGTAAAATGCTCCTCACGTGGGCAACGTAAACATCAACAAAATGCTGCTCCGTGCTTCTGCTGAATACTTGCATTCTGCAACAGTTTGCAGCTCTGTGTTTCGTTGCGGTTTTAAATATCTGAATGGGGCAGAATGTGGTTCCAAAAATGAAATCAAAATTACCCACAGAGGAAATGGAAGAGCAGAGACAATCAGATAACTCTGCTGTTTTGAAATGAACATTGTTGTATGATCAATATTAATTTTGAGAACACGGTTTGCTTTAGCCTCACTGGAGTCTTCTGCTAGTGAACGACAAGTGTTTGAAAGTGTCAAGCCATTCACGTACCCAGTGGTAGTTCAGTGGCCTGACCTGGCAGATCCCTCGAGGACCGTAGCTCTAGTATTCAGTAACATGCAGTTGTCCAGCAGCTGGTCCCAGCCATACAGCATCTCTGTGCAGCAAACCTCACGTGTGCCTTATACCAGGGACAAACAGGTCTCTGGAGCCTCGAGCTGAGGACCAGCATCATGTGGTGAAGGATTAGAGTCGAAACCAAAATCAGCTGGAAGCTGCTTGAGGGGGGAGCTAGATGGGGTCTACAGAAAACAAACCAGTACATTTCAAAATATGCAATATTCCTGTCATCTGCCTCTGAGGGTCAAGGTGACAGTAGGTGGAATTAATTGAGGAGACAAATGATTGATGTACCAAATAAACTGTGGGTGTAAAAAGCCCTGGAAAAGGGCCTAAGTTTCTTATAAAAGAGATGAAAGTAACAACATACCTGAAATGCAAAGGAGGGCAAGATGGTTTTTTTGCAATTCACGTCTGTTTAAAACAAACAACCAACCTTACTGGTGATTTGTTTTTGTTTGTTTGGTTATTGGGTTTTCTTTTAATACAGTCAAAATTAAATGGCATTTTTGTCTGACCTGAACTGAAATTTGGTTTTACACTTTTCAGACTGGTGTTAGTTGTATAGATGTTAGCTTTTCATCCCAAGACAGAAGGGAATATTTGTTCTGTGCTCTCAAACATTTTCACAGGGCAGTTACATCATTTTCTGCACAGCTTTAATACATCCCCCATAGCACCCTTCTGAGGGCTTTTCCCCTCTGGTGATGCTGGCCCCACTCCTAGCCACACTTTCACAGTTTAGCCACGTGTTCCCATCATCGCTGGCATAGCTGGCCAGGGTTCAGCAAGGTAGTCCCTGGGCAGCATCCGATAGCAAAGCGCCCATTGTCTGAAATAAGAGCGGTTTCAGGATATTCGGGAACATCAAAGTACCACCGATACCTTCAAGCCCTTTGAGATGAAAGGTGCACCTGCAGCATGCTCTGTGATTGTCTGATGGCTGTTCACATGTCTCTCCTCTTCCCCAGTGTGGGGCTGCCAGGCTGTGTGGTACATGACAGAGGAGGGTTTCTTTCACTGGAAAGAATCGTCCTTATCTTCTCTCTTGCGTGGGCCTCTGATTGTCCCCCTACAGAAAGCAGCCCTTGAAAAACGTCTTTCCTTTTAGCTGTATGTAGACTTATGGTCAACATTGCATCTGTCTAAAATGTGAGCCACGTTGTTAAAATGACCAGTTTTCAATTGTCAGCATTGGTTTTTGTTTGATACGGTAACCAGGCTGAAGCGTGTTCAGTGCCTGGAAGTCAGAAAGAGGTTGTTACTGGGTTCCTAAAGCATTGTGGATGCTTTTGTCATCATTGCTGAGATATTTTACACCTTTCTACTGGAATAAAAATCCTGAGAACTTAATGCAAACACTTGATCTTTTATGTTAACGCTTAAATAGATAATGGTGGGGTAAGAGGACAAGAGATTTTTAATTGGCTTCTTTTTACTTGTCCTAAGCTTAGTTGAAGTTGGCTTTATCGCTTGGTGGAGTCCCCCTGCTTGATAAGCAATAGCATTTGGCAAGTGCTGGTGCCTGGACTGGTGGGTGTTCTGCTGGGTGTGAAACAGGCACAGAGTAAAGATGAACAGAAACTTGAGACAACAGGAGAAACAGTGTTAATTAGAGCCTGTTGTTCAGGCCGTTCACAAGTGAAACCTTTTTTTTTTTTTTCTCCATGAATAGAGGCTAATGAATAAAAGGTTATTTGGGGGCATTGGATGTTATTGGTATTGTAAAGTGATGTCTTTTTCCTCCTTCATTTTGCACTGAGGTGTCAGCCTGAGGATGCTTCTCCTCCTTGGGGAGGTTGGGCATGCTGCTTCCCACGGATGTCAGTGGAGCAGGGCCACTGGGTACCTTGCAGGGTTGGAGCCCAAGTCTCCAGTAGGATATGACAAGTTGTAGAAGTTATACACAGACAATTAGCTTAAGGGAAAAATCTCTGATCTCTGCCAAGATAATGTACTTAGCTGGTTAATAGGGGGCCTGCTGGTCTGCAGATGCTGAGTCATTTACTAATTGCCTCACTTGCATCATTGCATTAAATCCTAGATCTGATTTCTAGTCCTCTGCTATGCCATAGAGCAAAAGAAAATCATGTGCTGCCTCCCATCTGCTGGTGCACATTGACCTTTGGAGCCCAGGCTCTGCCTGAGGAAACAGATCTGGGAGTCCAGGAGCATTGTGTCTTCCAGCTTTGCTGGGCCCAGCTCAGCTTCCTGCCTGTGGAGAAACCCGCTGCGTGTCCACAGTCTGGGCATGCTCTGGAAAATAAATAAGGTCATGCTGGGTCAGCCTTTGCGGGAAATGCATCTCATCCTCTCTGTATTGTCATCTTTAAAAAAAGAACATTAAATTAGTGATGAAAGAGATTTTGGGGGCCTGGGGGTGTATTTGCAGTACAATGGACAGTGAAGCAAAGCTGCAAAAAATTAAATGTTCCTATCCTTTGAAGTCAGGCTAGGGTACTGTGATTCTGTTTTGATTCATGCCTGCTGGCAAAAATAAAGCAGGTTGTCAGTGAAGAAAGCCTTTCTTTAAACCTATTTATTACAGCTAAAATATTCAACCCACTGGTTGGTGTATTGGTGCTGGCAACTATTGCAAAATTAGTAATCCCTCAGAGCTGCCAGGAGACAAAGCAACAGGCCCGGAGTGAACCAAATACTGTGTTGTTTGTTACTCTTGGAGCAATGTTGCATCGTAAACCTAAGGGCTGTAGAAACATGTATCAGATCAGCAGTGGGGCTAACGAAGCCTGATTCCTTATGGCATCATGGCTTGTGGTTGAGTTATGGAGTGTCTACTCAGACTTTTGCCCTACAGATGCTTTATGACAGAGTAAACCTCATTCCCTTTGGCCAGCAGGTTAAGCAGACAGCTTCTTCCTTTAAAAGCTTAAAGGAAGAAGGGACATGATGGGCACGTGACAGCATGCGAGACAGAACTGGTCCAAATAACCAGCAGTTGTTATCGCTCCTCAATGAGCCCAGGTGGCACTGCCACGTGATGCCCCCTCTCACCATTAGCTGATGGACAGCAGAGCCCGGGTCTGGCATTATGCCGGGAGAACGTGCTCAGTTCGCTGTGACGTGGTCAGTGAGGGACAGGCTCTCTGTGATGTCGGGAAGTCTCCAAAATGCACGCATGCCCATTCCTGCCTCTTGTGCCAGTGAAGTGGTTCTCTGGCTCTCCAAAGCTGTGTGTTGCTGCCCATCTTGTCTGGGGGGGTTGAAGATTTTGCTGCACGTGTTTTTGGACCTTGATTACAGTGATAAACACACTGACCTATACTTTGAAGAAATTCTCAATAGGCAAAAGAAGTAGTTCATTTTAAAAATACGAGGTGCACAAGTAGATAAGCCGCTGAAGATGCCTATGTGGCATCAAGTTCAGAGAAACTAGATTGATATGGATGTCCTCTTCAAGGACTGAGATATGAATGCGCTTGCTGCACTGCTGAAAGCTTTGTGAAGCACTGGCCATTTCACTGGCTTTATTAGAAGGTTGAGTCTTCACAGCCACATTTTCAGCATTTTAAAGAAACAAATTGCACACACCCTGAGCTTGCCATTACCTCCTGTGAAATGGCTTTCTCTAAAAAGAGCAGCTGAGGATCTGAATGTATAAACTTTGTGTGACCTGATCTGTCTGGCCCTGCGTGAGTGAGGGTTTGTGCTAGATGGCCTCCAGAGAGGTCCCTTCCGACCTCAATTATTCTGGCATTCTGTAAAATTACTTTGACTATATTTACTGGCAGAAGCAGCTATTTTTAAAGCAGGATGGGCTATATTTAATTTGCTTAAATTCATTTATTTGTTGTTGAAACTGGAGTTCTGTACTTCGTTGTTATATTTCTTAATTTTAGTTTCCATTTTGAGCATTGCTAATAGCATGACAAGCTTTTTGTCTCCTTGAAAACTTCCTGAGAAATGTATCTCAAGTTACATAGACCCCTGTCTATGTCATCTGATGCTTTTCGGGAACATTTAGTGACTTTTGTCTGATAACCTCTTCCTAGCAGAAGTTTATCCTTTTACCCCATATCAGAAGTCAGACTGCACAGGCCAAAACCTCATTGTGCTCCATCACCCCACAACGTTTCTGTAGACTGGGGCGGAGGAACGCAGGGGAGCACACAGAGCTGCTGTTTTGGTGGTGAATGGTGCTCCCTCTGCTCTGACTGCTTTCATGATGCTAAACTTAGCATCGCACTGGTGCACATATATAACGTCCCTTCCTTCTCACCTTTTCTAGCTCCCAGTCACTGTGTCTTCTACAAAGATTTCAGTGTAAACATTCACAACCAGAGTGCGTGGATACAGTGATGTGACAGCCAAGTGGTTAATTATAAATGAAAGAAAAACCCCTTTAAGCTGTGCCAGTCCATTCAAGTGATCCAGATTTGTCTGATAGCCTGTGTGATCATGCTTCAGTTAACTCTGTCACAGTGGATTTTCCATGGTTTGCAATCTCCCCAATGTTCAACTCTTGTTCATTGTTTTTGACACCAAATTTTGTTGTAAACCTTTGAAGTGGTCAGAAATTATGAGGAGGGGGAAAAAAAAGGAACTTTTTAAAGTCTTTATGCTAGATCTTTGAGACAAAGCCATGTGTGGTCTTAATGGAGAATTTGTTCGGAGTATGAAAAGAGGTTCTGCTGGCCATCGAAACAGTAAATGGCATGTAGTTGCAATGAGCAGTGATATACTATTATTAGATACCAGTGTTACAATTGTTTGAAAAGCAACAGATGTGAAGGGAGTAGGTGCTATTTTTAGACTAGGACTCTAGATAAGAGAAAACTTCTAAACCAGATCTTGATTGATTTATAGACACATGGGAGAATCCACAGACCAAGGAGCATCTCTTGTGAGACAGGACCAACTGTCTAGAGGAAAATCTGTGATAGTAGGTGCCCATATCCCTGTAGCTGGGGAGCAGCCACAGCTCTGAAATGCAGCCAGGATGTTTATTGGACTAGTAGGGCATTTTCAGAGCAGGGCTGAATGAAATCGTGCTGGTTTTCACCTGCCTAAAACCATCCCTAGTCTGCCCTCTCAACAACTGTCTGCGTGCTCTGGTCTCTGGCATCTCCTCCTGTGCTGCCTGCTGCAGCAGGAGAGACAGAGGCTGCTGTTTGTATTACAGCTCCGTAAATCACTCCGGCAGTGAGCATTTTTATGCCTGTGATTTAACTCGAGAGGAAACTGCTGCTGAGGACATGACAAAGGATGGAGCAACATGGAGGGCTTATACTGAGGAGTGCTGAGGATTTACATCCTCTTAAATTTATTTGATGCTTTATAGTGTGATGGTGGATGCGGGCATACAAACACACAGCCTTGAGCCCTTGGGCCTCAGTGACACAATACGAATGGATGCAGCCCTGATTTGAGCGGGGAGGGGAGAGCTGCCTGTCCCCATGACATCAAAATGCAACGTGGGAGAGAGTTGAGCCGGAGCTTTCACACCTCTGGTGCTGATGGGAGTGCAGGACACAGCCTTTTTACCTACCTCAGAGAAGTCCTTGTCTCACATAAGGAAGTTCATGGGCTCGTAACGTGGACTGTAGCTGTGCGACCAACCTGTCTCTGCACCCAAGTCTCTAAACCCTCCTCACCCTCAGCAATTCTCACTGTAGCTGGTGCTCATCTTGACTTCTGTGAGCTTCCTGTGTGAGGACCAGTTTGTAGGCAGAGATTTGTTACTATCATCACCTTTAATAGCTTATTGGAAAAAGTATAAAGACTAATTTTTTAATATATTTTAATTTGTTAATCTTTTATTATGCTGGAGCTGGAAATCTCTGAGGATGTAATTGGAGAAAATAGCAATTGCAGGGCTTGCTCATGCTAGTAGCCTCTTCCCATAGGTACAATATGTTATCGCAGTGTGTCTAAGACATTATTTTAATTGGTCTGATGCAGACCTTCCCAAGATGAATGATTTGTCTTCATTTTATTACTTCGTTTCTACTTCATTACTTCATTTGCTACCTGTCATAAAAGTGGAGACAAGAAGGCCAGTGTCTGTATTGAGGATGCAGAGGACTAGTGCCTTTTGTAAATCATTCTGACGGTGGCGAACGTTTTTATGTCTGTGATCTGAGCTATGGAGGAAATTGCTGCTCGACTTCTGATGAAACAGAACCTAATGCAATAAAAGAGCAGGAAGGCCTGTTCTGAATAATGGGGAAAAAAGTTGTGGCACGTCAGTGACTGTAACTTATGGGAATGTAGGAGAGAAAAAATAGAACTTGTAACTTGTTCTTCCACTTTTTCACTTAGTATAAACTCATATGCCCTAGGCAATGACAAATAATAAAAATAACAGTGAAGCAAGAAATGCTGCACAACGAACTACATCTTTAGTTCTTCTTTCCCTTTTCTTTCCCCATCTTGCTAAGAAGAGAGTACAGGGAAAGTATTGCTTTTCTTTCCAGTGTCACTAAAAGCATTTAAGATTAACTGCAGTCCAACGGCCCTGCTTTCTGCATTATACAGCTTGAACAATGTGTAAGAGCAGTTACTAAGTAAAAATGAGCATTTTATTGTTAGACAGATACCAGTCTTTGAAGACATGGCAGAAAGTAGTAGGTGCTATAGATGTCTTGTCTGCATTACGTGTCTTCCTGCTGTATATAGACCACCTAATAGACCACCACCTTCCTCCTGCCGTTCAAAGTTACATCTAGCATGCTCAAGGACTATGTTCTTGCTCCTGTTAGCTGTATGGAAGCTGAAAGGAAGGAGAATGAGTTGGATCCTCCTCTGACTGGTGCCAGCACAGCAGTGCTGGTAGTGTTCCAGTTGGAAAGGCTCCTGGACGAGCGGTGTCAGTCTGCAAAGTTTGCTCTTTTTTGTTCTTGTGTTTTTTCTTTCATTTTTTCTGCTGTTCTTTCTTCCTTTCTACAGAGCTGTCAAAATTCATGATGTTCTGCTTCTCTACAAGTTTGCTGTACAAGATTATTTTGCAAATTAAAACATGAAATCAATCCCCGCCATTCTATTATGCCATTTGTGTACAAGCATCTACAAATGTGCCCAACTTACACTGCAGCAAGTGATTTTTTTTTCCTGTGTGCTCACAACTGCATATCAGTAGTGACCTTCTGCACTGTTGTTCACCTCATTCGCTGTGATAGGACTGTGATTGTTCCCTGTTCAGCCAAAGACCCAGATATTATTAGTAGAAATACTTGAGATTTATTTCATTTACGTGCCATGTAGCAAACTACATGCAGAAAAGAAGCCAGGCTAGTTTTCTTGTGGGGATTAGTCCTAGCAGTCCTCCTCTGAAGTGCTACTCCTCATTCAACACCAGCTCCCCAGGCTGATGTCTGCAGGAGTGGCAGAGAGGTGAAAAGGGAGACCTGTTGTACAGGAGGAAGGTTATTCTTCTCTTATGATTCTGTGAGCTGTTCCCTCCCCACAGGAAATCTCATTTTGAGGAGATGAAGAGTGGCTTAATTTCAACTCAGACATCATCGGTAAAACCTTAGGCAGAAGTGCTAAAGTGGGACTTCACAGCAGGGGAAAAAAAAGGATTTAAATAGTGCATACATCTCTTAGGGCATAATTCCTCTATTATATACATTGGGGCAGGATACTGGCTTACACCCCAGCCGTGGATCAAGCTGGACAAAGAGAAGACTCAGTTTGCACAGACACGGAGGCCATTTCATTTCTCTGCCGGTAGTTCCAGCCCTGTGCCAGCTCCTCAGCTATAGCTCCACATCTGTCTTCCATGTGTTGGCCCTTGGCACTTGCCTTGCCTGGGCTCTAGTCCGTAAGGTGTGCTGTGTGGCTGTAGCTACACCTCCCGTTCTACGCTGTGCTTGGCTCGCCTACTGTTGAATTCAGCCTTTGAAATTGTTCAGCCAAACATCCCGCTCACTTTCTAGAAAGTGGATAGCATCACTCCCACATTATGTGGGTCTTCCTGCATGTGCAGTGTTTTGCCATAGGTGAAGCCTCGTGTCAGCCGTTATTTTTCTGATGAACTGGCTCAGCAAGTCCCAGACTCTGTACACTTACTGAAATCCCTGTGCTGCTCGGAGCCAGAGAAATACAGACATTGAGGCTTTGCTGAGTGTCGCTTATGTGGCCAGGCTGAGGCAGTATAATCTCTGGTCCCAGGCAGCTGTGAGATTTTGGGTTTATCTACCCCTTGTTGAAGAGGGTGTTCTGTATATGCGTGTGTGTCATGTTTATCATTGTGTATACACACAAGGTGATTTTTCTTCCGCAGTTCTGTGGCATCCTGTAGACTGTATGACGTTTCAGTAGCTCTTCAAGAACTTAAAAATGTTGCATTTTTTCCTAAAAACCCATCCTTGCTGTTCTCATGGGAACAGGATCATGACAGCATTCCAGAGGCTCTCATTATATTGTGCAGCCGTTTTCTAATTCCTGCTCAAGTTGTAATTGTGCCATTTCTTTTTTCCGGAGAGCACTTTTGGCACTGTTTACTGAAGGTGAACCTGCAAGCATGTAATGTCTTGGAAAAAAAATTGCCATTTACTGTATAGCAAGTGCCTTGCTCAAAGCATCTTAAAGCTTAACGTAACGTGTGGATGACATTGCATGACTAAAGGCCTTAGCTAGCTGACCTTTAGCATCCCTCTAAAAATAGATCCCTTTCAACGTTGGCTCTCTTTCAGCGGCAGGTGGGGTTGTGCAATGGGTCTTCATTACCTCTGGCGCTTTCTCAGTGAAGCATGTGGAAACTAGACAGGTTTTCGCTGTCTATTGTATAGTAATATCCTGTGTTTCTCAGTAGAAGGACTTCCTATTACCTTATAAATGTCTTTAAATAAAAGAAATATTGAACACAAAGATCAGTGCCTGCACAGTTTAAAAATACACACTATCTTTTGATGCCAGTTAATCTAAGTTTGAATTTATTGATTTGGTTCAGCCTAATATTAACAAGAGCAGTTCAGAACTAGTATTTTATAATCATCAGGTCTTATGGAATGCAATGACAGGATTGAGAGCCCTAGTTTTGACTTAAGCTGTGGATTAATTAATTGACTGAAGTACAAGTTCAATCTGATGGAACTTGAACAAGAATTTCTTTTCTATTCGTTAAGTTGTACCTAACAGCACTTAAACCAATATATGTGTGAGAGTTGATTTTGTATCTAATGATAAAAATATATCAAGTTCTTTTTAGGGCCATCTTTGGGGGGGAGGAAAAAAACCCACAACAAAACAGCAGGAGTGCTGTACTTGAAATATGAAATAAACCTTCTGTTTTGAATTGTTGTGTATCAACAATGATGAGATAATTTGAAAGTGGGAGCTGTGATTGATGTTTCAATGTAAGTGGAAAATTCATTCCAAACAAATGTAATCCCTTTCAATTCTTACTGAAAATGGCGTTCTTGTGCCTTCCTCTTGCTGGATTTCAAAGCTCACACAGCTTAAGGACTACCAGGGATCAGACTAGATGAACTTTAAAGGCTCCTTCCAACCCAAACCATTCTATAATTTAATGACTATCCCTGTGTTACATTTTAAACTTACTGCATATCCTACAATAATTTCAGATATTACAAGAAAGGTATTTGCAGTAAAGAGTTATTGTGAATCTCAACACCATAATTGCTGTTGCTGAGCACATAACTAAGTTATACTTAGTATTATTCCAATTAATGCATGTAGTGTAAAAAACCAACCAACCAAACAAACAAAAAAACCCAACCAAAACCATAAAAAACAACTGAAAACAAAAAAGATATTTTTAGGAAAATATACGTTAGTCTCATTGCAGGATTGTCTATGTTTATCGGTCTTGTTGGGGAATTTTGGAAAGCACTGTTAAACTGGGATTTAGAGTCCATGGCTGCTGTTCACATTCTGTCTCAGCAGCTGGAGTTACTGTAATTGCAATTTCCATATTGTATCTATTCAGACTCAGTTAGAAATGTTTTGTTGCATAGTGAAATATGAATAATTTTCGGTTTCTTAATGGTGCATACAGGAGTGGGCAGGTCTAGAGTGGGCTATTTAAGACTGAAGCATCCTACTAGTTCTGATGCAAGGAACTTCCTTGGGTCTGTCTGTCTACGTATTGTGTAGAGTAAAATATATTTGGATAGCAAAACGTCAGATGAATCCTGCTGGACTGAGTCAAGCCACCTGGTCCAGCATCCTGTGTTCTGCAGCATTCAGGCCATGCTGAATGGCATGGCCCCTGGATATCATGGCTGGTGATTATCAGTTCAGGGATTTTTTGGTTTTGTTTTGTTCTGTTTTGTTTTTTTTTCTTGGGGGCGGGGGGGTTGGTTTGTTTGTTTGGGGTTTTTTTGTTTTTGTTTTGCTTTGTTTTTTAATCTCAAGTATGTGCCACATAGCTTAATTTATTATTTTATTTCTTTTGTGTTCCAATGTTATGTTTCTCTTCAAGCTGTATTGAAAATGTTGCTCTTCCTTTACAGATCTGTCATTGCCATTTAGGTTTTCTGAGTTTTATTTGCACAGGGGAGATCCATGAAAGTCACTGGCCGTAGTACCATTTATATCGCCAATTCAGAAATTACAGTACAGGTACACCCTGTGCTTTCATTGGCAACATAGGTCAGAGAGGAGAATTTTGCCATTGTGTCTTGCAGTCATTAATTATAACAGTACCTATTTAATGTAATTTCTCTACCCTTTTATTGTTGTATTTGGCCTAATTCTGTCGCTTTTTGTGCGTGGACTTATTGATTAGGTAGGACCACTGTCTGCCTGACTGAAGGATCAATCTAATTATAAGTAAAGGAGCAAATTCATGAGAAACTAGTGAGAAACCTTCTGCTGGTGATAGTTTATGATACTTTCCATGTTCTCTTTGCATTGCATGGATTTCTGAGCATGACACCCTGAAACAGCTTTCCTGTAGGAGCAGTGGAATCAAACTTTGTTCTTGAATGTGATACACTCATGTATTAAAATAAGATGAGGAAACATGAAGCAAAATCAAAGTGGTAAGTCACAGTAAAAAAGAAATCTTTGTGTTCTGATACAAAATTAATCCTCCTTATGATGTTTGTTTTCAAGTTATTCTTTCAGACACATTTTAGAAGTATTTCAACTTGACTGTTGATACTTTTTTGAAGATGGTTATTTTCTGCTAAACAATAAATTTCTGGCATGTCATAAATATGCCTAAAATAATCAAGTTGGAAATATGGATCACAGCCAGCTGATGTCCTTCCTGAATGACCAGCATCTAATGCAGTCTGCTTTTTATACTGTGCAAGTCAGTGAGGCAAAGAAAGAAGCAGATGTCGTTAGAATGACTGTGTAATGACAAATTCATGCAATTATATCATGCTGTGTTCACATTTCACTTTTTCCAGAATCAGGTCAGTTTAGCATAAAAGTTTTTATATTGCCAAGACTCGTCGTGCATCTTTTAGCTTTTTTATTCTCCTTGGAAATACCACTTTATTCTAAAGTTGGTAAAGAGCTGAAACCAGATTAGACATGCAAATAGGGAAAATACATTCATAAAGAATTTTCTAATTATACAAAACAAAAAAAATTGCAGCATGTTGGTTATTCTGAAGTACTTTCCATTCAGAATGCTTTTTGTTTTATAAAATTGGTTGATGGTTTGACATCTTTCAAATAAACAGATGCCCATGCTTAAGTATTTCCCGCATGCTGAAGCAGAGCCAAGAGCTGCCCCGTGTAGCAGTGAAGCACCTCCTAGTCAAGCATCTTCTATCCATCCCTCCGGAGTTTTAAGTTTTAATGTACACATTTTCTGTCAAGTTGCAGTTCTCTTGTTTGTTATGTCCTCCAGGTAACGTAACAGAGAACAATCTGTGCACCGCATAAAATAGTTTGATGTGTTCGTTATCCCCTCTTCCTCGTTCAGCTGCTGCAGTCAGGTTGGATGCTTTAGCAGGTCTAAGCTGGTAGGCTTTTATGTTGTAGGTGCTTCAGGTTTATGATGAAAAACTATGCTTGTTGGATGTTTTTTTCCCACTGTAAAAAGAGAGCATTAAAAGAGCATTTCAAAACTTGCATAAGTACCAAGTGACAGCTACCTGCATGTACGTGTGCTTGTGCTTCATCTTGGCCAGGCTTTGTTAATCAAGAAGCAGTGGAAGGATCCAGAAAGAGCTTTCCTGACATATTGCTGGTTTCCTTAGCCAATCTGTTTACTGACAGTCTCCTGTATGACTGAATGATTGCTTTTTTTTACTTCCAAGTCTTAAAATAACCTCTACTGTCTCTAGAAGATGTTTAATAAATAGAAATAAATTAATATGTAGCATTTATTAGCACAAGATGTGGATGGCTTCTGGCTAGTAAAACTGCTTTGTCAGGGAGAACATAAAAATGGAGCAGAATCAATCACCAGGAAAAAGCTTAACGTTGATAGTGGGGGACGAAGAAGGTTTCTCGCGTGCACGCAGGAAGAACGCCGGCTGCGTTGCCCCCACCATGTTCAGCCCTGGGTGCTGCTGGCTGTTTTGGGTGAGGTTGACAACAGTCACACTGCTGAGCTATTGCCTGTGTCCATGCCAGTGAGGACATCCTCCCTGGGGAGGCCTGTCAGCCACAAGTTTTCTACCAAAAATTATTTCCCCCTGCTCTTCTTGACTCTACACTGGGGGTACCACCTCCAGAGATAAAAATTTGTTGCTGTCTTCTTGGTCCACCCAGGTAAATGGCTTCTGGGCTAGCATTGCTGAGGAGGGTAGCAGTGATACTGGTGCTGATGCTTGGTCTTGTTCTATGGACATTTGGTGACTTGGGCATTGGTTTGAAGTTTAGTAAGCTGTTTTCCTCCTGAAATAGGCCAATTATGAGGAGGGCTGGGGTAGAATACAGAATCATAGAATGGTAGGGGTTGGAAGGGACCCCTGGAGATCACCTAGTCCAACCCTCCTGCTAGAGCAGGATCACCTAGAGCAGGTTGCACAGGACTGTGTCCAGGCAGAATCTGAATATCTCCAGAGGAGGAGACTCCACAGCCTCTCTGGGCAGCCTGTTCCAGTGCTTTGTCACCCTCAAAGTGAAGAAGTTTTTCCTCATATTGAGATGGAACTTCCTGTGTTGCAGTTTGTGCCTGTTGCCCCTTGTTCTATCGCTGGGCACTGCTGAAAAGACTCTGGCCCCATCCTCCTGAGACCTGCCCTTTTGATATTTGTAAGTATTGATGAGATCCCCTCTCAGTCTTCTCTTCTCCAGGCTAACCAGACCCAGCGCTCTCACCCTTTCCCCGTACAAGAGATGCTCCAATCCCCTCATCATCTTTGTAGCCCTCCGCTGGACTCTCAGCACCCACCTCCAAGGTTTGCACAGACCAGTCTGCTGTTATTTTATGCTTGCTCTTGCTCTTAGGTTTGTACATTGTCCTTCATGCAGAAATCCAAGACAGCTTGAAAATCAGTTCCATATCACGTGTAATTCCTGATAGTGCCATTTTAAAAATCTTTACTCAAACAAATAACCTTTATGTCTGGATTTAGCACTCCCAGTTGTTCTGTTGTTTAATTGGCAATATGTTTCTAAGCCAGAGAGAAAATTGACTTGACTCTTTCAGTGTTGTGATTTTAGGTGAAGTGATTTAGAGATAGGTAAGGCTTCACAGCTGCCTGGAAGCTCAGGGTCAAGACTTAACAGGTATGGGAGCTGCTCTGCAGGGTAGGGTATGCCAGCTGGAGCCAACACAGGGAATATGCAGCGGGCAGGAGAGCACGCTGGTACAAATAAGTCTGCAACCCTCTGTTCTCATTTACCTGCAAAGAGTGCAGCTACTCGAGTAGAGAATTAGCAGCGGAGAGCAGCAGTGGGCACAGCGTTGCATTGCTGCTGCATCGGGCCATGCACATTTCTGAGCACGCACAGTTTGCTCTGATGGGCTTTTATGCTGGTGCAAAGTGCGATCCGCTTTACAGACAAGTAGTGAAAGGGAAGCTAAGGAAAAAAATCTGTGCGCGAGTAGATGTGCTTAAAAATCTGGAAAATATTTTCCGTTACATACTTCGCTGATTCTTTGTTCCTTTTTTTGTCTAAGTGTTGAGCATTTCCACCCAGCCACTCTTGCCTCATTCGTTTGCTTTTTTGTAATGTGTATACAATTAATTTTATTTTCGTGAATGTTTTCAAAAGAGTTTTTCCTGTGTAGATGAGGGATATTCAGATGGAATTATTAGACTGTAATTATTAGAAGGCAGAATGACATGTGAAAATTGTGTAAGGACAGCTGAAATGTCAGTAAATCTACATTACACCTTGCTCTCCTCTTCAGCAGGGGCTTAACTCAGTTATTCTTTAACTATGATGTCAGTGTATATGGCTATTTAGGCATGTATTTGCAGAATGGAAGAGGGTGGGAATCATGAGGTATATCTGAACTTTGTGCCTCTGAAAACACCAATCTGGTTTTAGATGGATCTTTCAGTGAGAATCGTGTGTATCATTTAGAAAGTATCATTTAGAAAGCCAGATAAAAACATAGGTGCTTTTTTATATATATTTTTGTATAGGGCTTTAAAAAACATACATTAACTTATTTAATATTTGAATTAAGGATAAAGTGCTTTGTTTTATTTTTCATCTTAACATCTTCCATCATTGTGCATTCCATAGATGATCAAAACAATGGAATGATTGCCATGGATGGGCAATCCTGCATAATAATGCAAGAAGATGCCACAGAAACTGAATATAGATAGACATGAGGAAGACAATGTATTTTACTGAAGTGACATGGAGAATTTACAGAACATCTCAGGGTCACAGAGTATTGTGAATAATGAAATGCGTCTCTATGCACAGAAATTATTGTCTGCATGGGAGAGCACAATGGGGGAAGGAAATACTCGCTTTGCACAACTGCAGAGCTGCCAGTGTTTTAGTTTCAGAAGTTTTCTCCTAGCCTCTGATAAATAGCTTATATCAAAAGCATTCATGCCTGCAGAGAAAAAAGCTGAAGAACCAGACAACTTTTCTTTTTTTTTTTCTTTTTTTTTTCTTTTCTTTTTTTTTTCTGTTCCTATTTAAAGCTTTTCCATAACTGAGAGCAAGGGTAACATCCCAGGTCAGACAAACTTAAATTAAGCTACTCTTTGATTTTTCTGAAGAAATACTTTCACAATGTCTCAGTGGCACAGTAGGTACAGTCTTGAACTCTTCAGCGTTTGAACTGTGGCAAGGCAGGGAAAGAGGAGGAGATGTTTTAGATGGGAGAATTTTTATCTTTTCAGGAGGCTTTTTTGAGAATATTTGTCATTGGTCTGTTTTTTACACTCTAGAGATAGGCTGGTTTGGCAGGGCTGTGGTAGCAGAAGAGAGCAGAACTAATACCAGCTGTGTTTCAGTACGATGGTGGCCTCTTGATGGCTGCTTGGAGCATCCCTGCTCACGTTCCAGAGCTGCATCACTGGGGCAGTTTTGACTTGCAGATGCTGTGCCGATTTCATCTCTGGCAGGAGCTGCTTTGGTGGGTGCCATGTGTAACTTTGTAAAGCAAGGTGTCTGGTCTCGGTTAGATTAAAGAAGTACTGATTGTCATTTGTCATCCAGATCCTGCCTTTCTTTTGATTAGATGCTAATTGAACACACCGTAAAGCCAAAAAGCTTCTGGCAACAGTGGGAGACATTTAATGGAGCAAGCCTTTTAAGTTGAGGTGGGATGCACCCAAAATCTGTGTTCGGGGAGCCTCGAGATAAAGTGGCTGTGCAGTATTAGTGTTTCCAGCAGGAGAGGAACATGAAATAGCACCTGCGGTGTCTACCATATCTTCCTTCCAAAACCTGGCCCAGAAGAGGCATTTTTGCTCCAGAAGACCACTTTGGGGATATATGCAACTACAGATGATGCTTTTGAATGCTTTATAAATACACCTCTTAGTCCGTCACTTTTGCTAATATGGTACAGGAGAGAGCATAGCCGTGTGCTGTTTGTGTAGATGTGTCACCCTGAAGTATGATCTCCAGCTCCTGGGTCTCCAGCTGGCTGCATATGTATCATGAAGAGCAAAGGAGAGAGCGCACAGTGCTGCTGCTTAATTCTGTGGGTGAGGGAGAGGGGGAATTTTTGCAATAATTGTATCTAAATGCCTGAAAGTTGATGCTGAGGCGTATGTCTAGGTGTGTCTGGTGCATTCCTATCAGTCTGCTTTTGTCAGAGCAAATTGGAAGTAGGTAAAGGGAAAAAGTTGCAAGCTACAATACATCGATATAAAAATATATCATCCAAAGAACAGCTTCATTTCCTAAATTGACTTTTAAATGGTAAGACACAACTATATGTGTGGAGCTCAACAGTGCAGTTCCTGTTGATGGTAGAATTCAGCAAGCCGATCCCCGACTGTAGATCTTGCGGAAAATATGTTTACAAAGGATTCACAGAGGCATAAAAAGCTGTGTTGGGTTGGCTGAGGAAGAGGAAGGGAAAAAAGCTGAATATGCTGCTTGCAGAGCTTTAGTGGGAGGGGTTCCTGTAGCATTGCAAGCTGGTGGTGGAGCTTCTTGTGCTCCTGTGGGAGGGAATCATGACAAATATTTTCACTTAGGAAAGTGGAAGTAATGACATATGTCGTGTGTGTACTTTTTGTCTGAGATGTGCATGACTGTAAAGAAACAGATGGCTCCTTTAATTCTAATCATGGGCATGTGGCTCCTCTGTTTATGAGGCTTTTCCTCCTCTACAGATATTTTTTTATAAATTCTTTTGAAGAGGGAAGGAAGTGAAATCACCTTACATCAAGTCTCATTAAAAATTACCAGGAACAATAAAGATTATTAGGAAGTCTGTGTCCAGTGAGCTACAAATATGTTGCCCAGAGCAGACTTTAAAAAAAACCCAAACCACAAACGAAGTGTACACACTAATTCCCAGAAGGATGTTTGTATCCTAATATTCATACAGGGAACTAACGCAGCCCAGGCAGTTCTCCATCATGCCCTGCTGGGGTTCCTCCCCATCTGCACATACTCGGCTCTCACGCACCATTGCAAGGTGCAGTCCTGCACCCTGCAACACATGAGGGCACCCAGACATTTGCAGGACGTGAGAGTGTGAGAACTGGTCCTGCCTGACTTAAAAGTATTCATGTTTCTTCGGTTTTCCCACTCCAAAATTTTCCAGTTGCTGCTCGAATGCATTCCCGAGAGCATTTATTTTTGTTAAAGCGAGATGGACATGTGATTTGGACTGCAAGTTGGTCCTGGATAATGTTTTTTTTCCATGGAGTGAGTCTGCCCGGGAGTGATTAAATGGAGAGAAGGTGGAAGACCATAGGCCAAGGTAGGAGATGTGGTGGCTTTTCTTCTCTTTCTACCCTGGGGAGTTAAAACCCCTGAGGCCAGGGTGATTTGGCTGTTCGGCCAGGCTGTTCGCTTTGCTGTCTGTGGTCCTGTTTTCCTTTGGCTTGTTCCTGCAGGGCTCTGCCTGCATCTCCTCCTGACACCCCAGTTATTTCCTTAATGCCTAACAAACGATGTGCTAGCACCGGTCCTTGCCCAGGGGTCACCTCAGCCCTTTTCTTTGCACCCCATACTGGTGTGCTGTAACATTAAGATATTTCTTCTGTAGGTCCTTTAGCAACTTTATTGCTTTGAAGCAGTAACTTGATACAGAGACCATTAAAAACCTGATAATTACAGGCCTTTATTTCACTTTTTAAACACAGGTTTATTGTTTTGCTTTTTAGTACTTCTCTGTTGAAGAGAAGCCTTGGTTCAAACAAAATGTGTTTCCTTATAGTTCTAATGAATGTAACACTGTAATCAACCTCTCATGAGTCTAACGGCACTCCATCCATAACGTGTGATTCAGAGCAATGCTAATTTCTTCATTCTCACTGAAAAGTAAGTCAGATTGGAGTACATTCTTACAGCTAGAAACATAACGTTGCCGTGTTGTTTTAAATGCCCTTCAGACAAAATTAAGATATATCCACTTTACGATGACAATATTTAAATAGATCCTAGCGTTTAATGTGCAGGCTTGGTGGCCTGCTGATGATTTTGAAGGCATGGTTGTATCGCATGTGGTCTGCTGATGTTTTGAACACTCTGTTCCATTTTTCCAAGAGTCTCCTTCACCCTTAGGGATGGTGTCGGCAGGGAAAATTCCTTTTAGAGTCGGGCATTGAATGCTTTTCTGTACAGTAGTTGGGAGACTGATTGGCTTGTCTCGAGCCTATTTATATAAAAACTTCCTAACTGCTATCAGTTCTTCATCATGAATTTTAGCCTTATTTGTGCTGATACTTTCTAAATGCTATGGCAAGTGATGATAGTATTGAAATTAAGAATGTTAAAAATGGAGAGAGGAAGATGAGGAAGAGTCGATTGTCCCTTTGAATTGTTTCATTTAAAAAATGAACTTTTTCCACATTTGAGTTTTGAAGGAAGAGTTCAGTGTTCAAAGGCATGGAAGAGAGGGAAGAAACATCCAGTGGGGAGGTGAAATGTTTGGGAGCTGCTGTCACAGGTTTATTCCACTAGCTTGAAGATGAAATGAGAGCACGAGACAAAAACCAGCAGTGATAGGAAACGCACATTCTCTCCATCAGGCTGATTCCTGCAGTAGCGCTCCTGCAAAACTGAGGGCACAGTAAACGGGTCGTATCCATCACCTCAGTGCATGGTTAAATGCATACTTCTTTGGGGCTCCTTGGACATTGTTAGAGGTAACTCGTTGGTCAAATTCAAAGCCCGGAGCACTGAAATAACCCCCGACTTACTCCACTTGCTCATTTCCAAATTACTTCTGAGACTGGGGGAGATTGTTCATTTGTTTCACTGAAATAAGGCCAAAGGTTTGCTGAGATAAGCTACAATAGTACATCTTCACTGTTCTCCTCTTGATTTATTTCTTTCCATGTTTTAATGTCTAGCAACTCTGTGTATACAGAAAGAAAACAGAAACTGTTAACTAACCTAAATTATATGGATTTTCTTGTCCAGAGAGAAAGCCAAAGGAAAATGGAATCAAGATGTGGTCACAATTTTAATTGGCATGAACAGAAAAATCCTTAGAAATGAAAACTGAAATTTAGCAGTAAATAGGAGCAACTTCTTAAAAAAAAAAAAAAGTTTAAAGTAAAAACTAATCACCTTGATAACAGAGCATTTATTAAAGGAAAGGTGGATTTTGAAAAGAATAAAAGCTGCTTTGTCTCAGAGCTTGTATCTGGTGCTGTGAATTTGCATCTGGTGCAGTACTACAGCAAACATTTGGTAGTCTCCCAGATGATGCGGTTTAATTATAAGGGCTAATTTTAAGAGTATTATTGAGATGCTTGTGAAGCTTTGGGGCCTTTTCTCCTCCTGATCTGTAGTGATGTCTGTGCTGAGCTTAAGGATAGAAAGCTCTCAAAAGTAGCTGAGGATTTTTCTGGTTGAGAATTTCCTTGTGCTGTTTCCTGCTGTCGCCACCACCTCGGTTCCTTCTGATGTTCATCTGGAGACCCCAAAGCATCAGAAAAATTTGTTCAGAGTGTGGTAAGTTGAAAAAAGCTTTGAACTGATGTGTTTTGGGTAAAGGATTGTTGAGTGAGAAAAGCTGCAGAAAACCTAAAAGCCAGAGAAATCACAGGCAAATTAGAAGAGATTATGAACTTGGAAAACATTGAATAATTGTCAGTCTACCCATGTGTTTATTTGCTGTTACAGAGAATTTGGCATCAAGCAAGACACTATTTGAAGTGCTCAGAGGGTACATACACTGAGAGTTACCCAGGCATCCCCCAGTTGTAAACAGCTGGTGGCGGGGATATGTGGAAGGGCAGTGTTGTACAAGGCTGCTGGTCCCTGTTCTCAGGCGTCAGCCTGCAGTTGGTGCTGGAGCTGGGTGGACCCTTGTTCTGAAACCGTACCACAACTCCTACATGACACACCATCTTCCCATCTCAAAAGATCTTTTGGGTCAATTTATCTGAAGGTTATTAAACTTTTTCCATTACAACAATAGGCATCAAGATTATAAAGACAGTATTATTATACAAGGAGTTGGGAGGAGCAAAGATACAATAGTCTTCCACCATCTGCTGTCACAGAAAAGCTCGTGGCTTTGGCGTAGTGGCCCATGACAGAGTGAGAGGAGGCACGGTCCCTCTTTGGAGTGCAGCAGCACGGGGAGGCAAGGCTGGCAAGACACAAGTAGAGGATGCATGGCAACAAGCATAGTGGAAACAAGACCGAAAGGTCTCACAAAATATCTGACAGCATTAGACTATGTGTTTTGGGATCCTTTCTGAAGAAACTTTAAAGAGTTTCTCAGTGTGATGATGGTAAAAGGGATGTGAGCCATTGAGACCTCCTGTACAGGTGGCTCTGTGGAAGTATGTAAATACTCTCTAAAACCCCACTGCAACACTTTATTCTCTTGTAATATAGTAGTTACTAAGGAACATATTAACTATTCACATTATGGTAGAAAAATAAGAAAGAGAGATTAATTATTTAGCAGGTTACTCAGGAGGCCTTCTAAATAAGAACTGAGAAAGAATGTTATAAGTGTTTTCAGAAATAAAGATACCGGGTGAAATGGTCCTTAGTTATCTCTGAGCAGTCCCTTTGAAATCCTATCACTTTCTATGAATACATGGAAGGATCCATCTTGGGTAGTGAGGGAAAGCAAAGATGAGTTTGATGTACAGCCTTTCTGTAAGACAGAGGCTGGCTAGCCCACAAGGAGGATATAGGATATGTTATCTTTTTTAGCTGAAGTGCGTTGGTTTCAGTTCAAGTGCGAGGCATGTGTTTCGGGGGCAGAAAGGTTCTGGTTCCACTCCCAAATTCCTCTGTGCATATACCAGGTACTTCTCCCAGCCTTGGTGGCTTAGTTACATGGATGTAGTAGCTTGAAATGAAAATAAATAAATAAATAAAACCTGTTTAACAAACTTTTTCGTCTAATGAACTCTGAGTTAATAGGGAGGTATGTAGTGAAGGCACCAGCCTACTGCAAGCCTGCAACATTGTCAACACAGTTACAGCTTTGTTAAATGTTGAGTGTGAATCCGAGTTTCAATAAAAACAGGCTTTTGTTTAGGAAATAGCAGATATACACATAGTTTTATTTCTTTTTTGTTCTTAGGCAGTTGATTTTATTATGTAGTAGAGGGTGAAAAGTCTGCTGCACTTCTCTTACCCTTCTGTTAGGTGAGTAACTTTGCTTTTTTTTTTTTTTTTTTTTTTTTTTTTTTTTTTTTTTTTTTTTGTCTATAAACAACAGTAAGATTGTTTTTTTTTTTTAAGTATGCTAACAGAATACAAGCTGCTTTGTGTTAAGCTATTTAATTTCTCTGATGGAGGACTTGGAATTAGTCTTGCTCAAGGATTTTGTGCTTCACCTCCAGCTACTGAAATGGGTTGATCTAGTTCAAGGGCTGGGTTTAATTATTCTAAACTTGATGACTGGAACACCTGTAAAGGTCCCTGCTTAAAGGCTAAATGCTGTCTTGATTGTCTTTGTACCTTCTCTTGGTGTCCTTTCTATTTTATTAAGCACAGAAAGGTTTTTCTGCCTACCTCTAGGCAACAGCCCACTCTCCACAGCTGGTTTTAATACTGACAGGTAGCTTGGGCTGCACACCAAGGTCACAGGTTGGTTCTTATTTCAACTGTGGCACACTCATGACTTGTCTTTTCTGTATTTTCCTTCCTGTACTCTTAAACCATCATTTCCACTAGATGTAAGAGGGATTTTGTCAATTTTATCTGTAAACTTGACTATTTTCACACTACTGTCTGTATTGTTGTAGAATTTCCCTTCTTATCTAGAGAAATAACCTTTTTCTGGATGAATGCAGAGACTCAAACTGTTATAATATTCTTGTGTTTGAATGGTTTTTAAAGCCTGAGCAAATCAAGGTTTTCCATTTTGCTATTTCTCTGAAGTTTTCCTGAGACAGAAGAGGCATTTGGCACAGCAGGTCATCTCTGATGGTGTCTGAAAACAAGGCTGCAGTCAGAGGAATATAGATGGTAGCTGCTCTAATGAGCGCAGCTTACATCAAATTGCTTTAATGAGTCAGTGCAGTTGTGTTAGTCTTATTACATTTCTGAATTAATGGCTTGGAAGGAAGTTTGTTAGCCTGCTGTACTTGAAACCAAATCAAACAACAGCCTGCCATATTGTACAATAACATGAAATAGCAGAATTTGAATTTAAATTTGCCTCAGACTGCATGTGATCCTTTCTATTAATAAAACTACCATGTAGCAACACATAGGTGTTAAAATAACAATCCCAACGGTTAAGGCACCAGTTCTGAACGTATAACTGCAGGTGGCTGTTTCAGATCAACAGTGTCTCTCTCTTAATTTTAATGGCAGTGAGGTATAGCTCCTGAACGAACGCAGCCCTGCCCGTGGTCATGTCAAGCATCCTATCCCTCCTCTCCGTGTCAGGAGCCGTGCACATGGAACCTGTGCAGGACTGCTTGGCTGAAGCCAGTCTGCCCTCAAGGGAAAAAAGCGTGGTTTTATTGCCCACGTGGCAACTTAGCAAAGCAGAAGCTTTAATGCCTTGGTCTTTATCTTGGTGTGGTACGGTGCAAGGTTGGGATAGTCGCCTTCCATCACAACAGCCTTGTTTTCAGTTGATGAAGTGTCAGCTAGCACAGGGTTCATCTTTTGCCTAGTCAAGGCAAAACCTGCAACTGTTCAGCAATGGAAACTCTAGATTTATTTATTTTTTTTTTAAGTTTAGTTCGGTGTCGTGTTTTGGTTTTGTTTAGCTGTGGTGTCAAGAGTCAATATAGAGAACTGCCCTTTCTCAATTCTTTCCTTTCTGGCTTACATGGGATGGTTTCCTCTTGACTATATGTAATGGCATAGAGTTTCACTGGCTGTTATTAAAAATACTGTGTGATACTAGAAATAGAGTATGATAACTTGCAATAGGGAAATAGGAGAAAAGGTGGAAAATCACAAAACGCAGTAGTAGCTCTGAGAATGCAGTGCAAACTGAACAAACTGTGGAGGTTAACTAGAGGGTGCCTGGTAACTTTGTGAAGCTGAATGGAGATCCTGAGAATGACGGTGAGCAAAAGATATTTTTGTTAATAGCAATGACCCTGGGGCATTAAAATTGTTTAACAACCTATGGTTAGTGGGAAAACCAAGCCATTATCTGACTATACATTGAGATCTAAATAATAGAATCACTGCTGAAGTGATTGGAGTGTTTAAAAGCATGAATTAAAAAAAAAAATAAAAAAATTAAAGAAACTTATCAGCCATTAACAGATGCTTTGATACTCCTGAATCAGATGTGAGTTTGGAGGGCATTTGGGGTCTCTAATTTAAAATGGGATCATAATATCAGAGACTCAAAACTGAGAAAGTTAGTAGAAAATCCTCACTTAATGTTTTTTAAAAAAAAAAGCAATTTAATTTACCACCAAGAAGAGTTTCCTTAAATCAGTCTACAAGTTTTAGTGAGGAGACCAAGGCAGTGCTGCAGCAGACGAGCTTGCAGCACCCAGCTCCAAGGAAAGCAGAAATCCAAACTGCAGTTGCAGAGTACACACAGAGCCACTTCATACCAAGTCACAAATTCACTCACACAAAACCTTTAGGACCGTGTTTTACCCAGATGAGAAAAAATACACTTTTATGTGGTGGTAGCTAGTACATTGGTACCACAGTTCATGTGAGAGCTGAAGTTATAATACAGACTGCAAAGAGAAACCTCCAAAACAAGGCATGTGCCGAGTGGCTGGTGGGAGGATTGTTCCTTTGGGTGAGGGCATGTGAGGTACTGCCAGACAGCTTTGGGAAAATCACTCTGAAATTGTTTTGCAAAGTCGGATATCATGTTTGGATTTGCAGACGTCACACAGGAGGATGTACTGGAATACTTTAACAAATGGAAAATACTTTGCAAGAGAATCGAAACTAAAAGATGCGTGTGGAGATGGAGAAGGGAAATATGCATTTCTACTAAATACATAAAGCAAGTAAAATGAAAGCATGAGGTACCATCAAAGAGTTTAATAATCAAAGGACAAGATGGGGGAGGAGGGGGAAGAAGAAGAATGTGACCAAGAAACCAAATCAACACTTGCAATTTTGTATGTGAAAATGAATCATGAAACTTTAGAGTCATTTAGGTTCAAATTAGCAAAGATTAATTTGTGTATTTCTGGAAAAAAATGCCTATCAGTTTTTGGTTATCATTGCTATTATTGAATAACTTTGGAAATTACAGCTGCAAAATCTGTAATCTTACATGTAAATCAATATTTGCTAGACATGATATACTGCCTGAAAATGGCAAATAATGAATCACAGTTTGATTGTTTGGAATTTACACTTTTTTGCAAGAGAACATTATTTAAAGTATGTAGCTTTGAGCCTGTAGTTTAATGATCTTATTAAAAGGAATGCTATAGAAGCTGGAGAATCAGATTCAGATTTCTATCTACTGACTTTCAGGGCAGCACCATTGATACTGAAACTATATTTAAGTGATCTCTTCCACTTCTCCTGGGAGAGAAGAATAGGAAATATGAAAGATTGTACAGGTTTTTAAACAGAGCGTGTAAAGGTGATGGAGTAGATGACACAGTACCAAAGGAAAGACACCGCAAAGATGTACAAGACTAATACAGAGATTGAGGTATATGTGGATATATTCATACCGATGTGTATGTATGAACTTTTACATGCAAATTTTAATTGGAAGTATACTTGTCTGGTATGAATGTGACATCCCAAGAGTATTCAGGTTGGTTTTGTAAGTTCAATCATGTCATTAATATTTGAAGAGGGGAGACATGCAGATTTCTCTTTTCATCTCAAGGTCTTTGGTCTCATGTTTGTTAGCTGATATGTTGTATTAAAGATTCATCTTACGTATAAACTGTAAAATGAGCTTCTCCTTAATTCCAGGAGCACTGTGAACATCCCAGCCCAAAGAGTCTTCCTGGGTTATTCCGTTCTTCCTCTCCTTGAATGTTAGCAAAGATATTCCTCCTTCCCTCCCCCCGCCCCGACTCTGATACGGTATCTGACATTGTTGCTGCATATGAAGCAACCTCTTGTAGGGCCAGAGAGACCAGTTGCTCTCTGTAACATAAGTTTTCATAACAACCTCTTTACATCTTGACAGACCATCATTCTGCCCTTACATGAGCTATCTTACTTGGTAGCATGTAGGAGAGGGAGGGAGGAGCAGCAGCAAATGACCCAGGTGAAAGAAGCTGGTATTGCAGCAGATCAGACGTTCACAAGTTGGTTTGCACCCTGGGAGCGTGGGCCAGGCCCGTGATGTTAGATGGAAAGATTTCTACTGATTTTGCAGGGAGTTGACATAGATTGTTTTGCTCTCTCTTCCTCTGTCTCTTGTTCTGCTCCAGAACACCCTAGGTTTGCAACTAAGCAAATGCTTTGTGGCTAGTGTCTGTTTTCTTTGAAAGACTTCAATTAGAAAAAAATAAAATTTGAAAACAGGAGGAATCTGGGGCTGGAAACTTTACTTTTCTGTAAAAGAATTTGGATGCTTTCCTTCCTCTTCTGTCAAGTGCTTTCTCTCACTTATGTCCTTTCTGACAAGTTCTGTGTCAGATGCAGAGAACAAGAGTGAAAGGAGAAAAAACAAACAAGCAAATACATAGATGTCAGAGTGCCAAGGACAGCAGAAGAAGTTTGCAAGTTTTAATTTTACTCGGATGTGAGAGAACTGGAAACCAATTTAAGGAAGGAGCATGTGGGTGCAAGGCGGGCTCTGCCTCTCTTGCTGTTTCCAGGGGTGCAGCCCATGGAGTGGGCCTGGAGGAGGGGAGAAGATGGTGGCAGTGCCCCTGGGGGGTGGGAGAGGGAACTCCGTATCTGGCATCGAAGCAGCTGAGAGGATGGGTGCTGGAAGGTCAACTTCTGAGACAGAATAAGGACAGAGGTAGCTGGACTTTGTTGTTTCTCTCAAGCAGACTGGAGGAATGAACAGCCATCAGAACTCTGAAGGTAGCTTGCATTGCTCATTCCTTCGGTAGCTGATTGGGAGGGTATTCAAAATAGGACCAAACTCTCATGTTTTTTTATGCATTACCAATCACCTACTGAACAATAACTTTCTGTGAGTAACAACCTAGATTCACACCAGGATCTGCATCAATTCCCAGAGCTGTCACTTCTTTCTCTTAATAATTTATTTGCTTCTGTAATTGCTTTGCAGGGTTTTCATGATATCCAGGGAGTGAGTCTCCAGCACAGATCTTAACATCTGAGCTATACCATGGATTGCGTGGCATGCTGAGGCTTGCTGATAGTTATTAAAACTTCCCATCCACGTAGGTGGTCAAACTATTTAAAAAACAATACGCAAATATATTTGGGATACAGATTACCAACCTGTTCCTGGCTGTGCAATGGACAAGCCAGTGGTGGCTTACTAATATTTTCACGATCTTGGTTTTAATTGTGGAATTGTTGGCAGATGACAAGGAGTAGATCTGACCACAGTGAGGAATTAACATCTTTCCTAACTATTGGGTTAAGCCTCTATGCCTGTGGGTCAAAGGCATAGAATCATAGAATGGTTTGGGTTGGAAGGCACCTCAAAGATCATCTAGTTCCAAGACCCTGCCATGGGCAGGGACACCCTCCACTAGACCAGGTTGCCCAAAGCCCCATCCAACCTGGCCTTGAACACTTCCAGGGCTGGGGCATCCACAGCTTCTCTGGGCAACCTGTGCCAGTGCTTCACCACCCTCACAGGGAAGAATTTCTTCCTAATATCTAATCTAAATCTCCCCTCCTTCAGCTTAAAGCCATTACCCCTCATTCTGTCACTCCATGCCCTTGTAAACAGCCCCTCTCCAGCTTTCCTGTAGGCCCCTTTAGGTACTGGAAGGCTGCTCTAAGGTCTCCCCGCAGCCTTCTCTTCTCCAGGCTGAACAACCCCAACTCTCTCAGCCTTTTTTCATAGGAGAGGTGCTCCAGCCCTCGGATCAGCTTCATGGCCTCCTCTGGACTTGCACCAGCAGGTCCATTTGCATTTAAACTATGTACTGTGGTGCATACCAGATCCACAGTCCTCTGATAATTTAGACCTGATCACAGCTCCCTACTAGACTGTGTGTGGTGGTTCCATTGCCTTGCAGAGGGGAGGGTGAGTGGTACCTGCTTAGTCTCATGAGCCCTGGGAACCATCAGGGAATCGCAAGGTTTCAGCATAGCCATCAACTCCCTTACCACAGCACTAGACAAAGGGAATGTGGTGGAGGAGGGACTGGTTGTGATATGTTTGAAGAGTAAAACAGGTGGTGAATCACCTTTTAGGACTGTTTCTGTCTAGTAAGTGCATGCAGAGCTTTCCAAGCTCTTGTAAGAATTTACTGCTCAAATGTTTCAAATCAACGCTCCACCGCTTCCCCTCTTAACATTTTGTCACCTTTCACTAGAGTCCCCACAGGTACACCTGTACGCATCTGTGCTCTCTGACTTGCAGCAAGCCTCTGCACTTCATTGTGCTTATGCAATACGTATTTGTTCTGCCTGCCTCTCTCAGAAAAAAAGTCTTTGCACCCCAAAATCTGGCATGAATTGGAAGGTTGTTTTTCTTCCATTCCCTTCAGCTTAGATTACTGTGGGGTTATTTTGTGGGGTGGTTTGTTTTTGTTTTTTTTTTTTTTTTTAATAGGGTTGCTGGGAAGAATAGCACTTTCTGGAGGGAAAGGGGGGAGACAAAGCGTAGGCAGAACCCCTGTCTTCTTGTACCGCCCTTCCCTCGACACCTCCTGCCTTCTGGCAACGTGCTTCCATGTGTGGGGAGGATGGAGGTGGGCACTCCTTTGATAACCAGTTGAAAGCAATTCCCTCAGGAGAGGCACCCTGTGTAACCTGAAAGCAGCTGAGAACCCGGCCAAGAAAATTTCCGAACAAATCCGCCACCACAGACGTCATCTGTGAAATGTGGCTGTCTCAGGGGTAGGCGGCTGTTTTAAAATGTCACTTAATGTCAATTAGGTGACCTGTCATGGTTAGAATAACCAGCAATGTATGTTGGAATGTTTTGAAAGGAAAAAAGTTTAAGTAACTTCATCAAAACTAGTTTTCATTTAGACTTGTCTAGAGGAGGGATACAGAATTGCTGTTGTCTGGTTTCATTTTTTTATTTTCATGTTTTAATAGTAATAAAATTGTTCCATCTTTGTGGGGCCAAATATTTTAACTGTGATAATGAGAGAAGAAATGGAGATCAAAAGCTACACTGTAGTTCAGGGAAAAGTCCCTATATAGCACAAGGGATTGTTTCCGTGGGACTGTAGCATCTCAGTACGACTTCCTGGATGCTCCATTTTCATGTAACACATACAAACCTGGGCAGCCACAGAGCCACTTACATAGGCTGTATCTAAACTGGAAAGTTTGTCTTTGAGGCTGGTGTCTGATCTTTTTGCCTCTTCTTTTGCCAATTTGCTTTCCTTTATTATTTTTCAGCTTTTCTTGAGAGAGCGTTTCCCACTTGTCATTCAAGATAATCCTAAGTACAGCTTTCTACTATGTCCTGATCTGTACTGAATGGTTTTGAGTTGATTTTATTGAATATATTGCAAATGAGAAGTTACCCTACCACAAAAATTTATACATGGAGCTTTCTTCTTTTTGGTGGCCTTTTATAAGTTTAGAAATTTAGAAAGGGCTGGAGATGTTCTACAGTTTCAACTGTTAAAAGTACAAACCAGAACATAAAATCCAGTAGGATATGTATACCAAAATAATTTTTACACTGTCCTTACTCTGGTCACTCCATCTCTCTTTCCCTGACATTATGGCAAGGACACATCTGAAATGTTTTATAATACAACTTGTCAAGCATGAACTGTTCCATGTGTACCTGTGCGTTTGCTTGCAGAGGTGGTGGTTGTTGCTGGCTAGAAGTCTTAAGATTCAAATAATAACCTCTTCAAGTAAAAAGCAAGCACACAAAACTCCCTTTTATTCACAAGTTATTGTTCAGGTACCTAAACTACAGCTGTGTGTTAGAACCAAGGTTAATCAATCACGTCTGCATTGTCTTCAAAGAAGAATGAAAGAGCTGACCATAGTCTTAGTTCTGATGTTTTTCTCTGTTAATACTTGGCTCGTTGGTGCCCCAGTGTTTCACAGCAAAGGTTACCACATCGATTGCATGCCCCACATAATCATGCTTTACAGTGAGCGCACTCACTGGCCAAAGCCAAATAGAAGACAACAGAGCAGAGGTTAAAAAGTTGTATCACAGAGGAGGACTAGAAGCCCCAAAGGCCTCTGCTGTCATTCTTTGCTGATTGATGAAGAGTGTGTGAAAAATGATTGGCACATTTTTCAAACATATTTTCACATCTTCATCTTCACAACTGTAGAACTTTGAACTTAAATCCCCTTGGCCTGGAGGAGGAGGACTGGAGTAGCAATTGAATCTGTGCTTCCAAGGGTAGATTTTGGACCTTTTCCTCTAGCCATAATGAGTTGACAATGTTGTAATTAAATTGGTGAGTATAGGCTACTAGTACTGTGCAGAGCTCAGATTAACCTCTAAAGCATTGCACTGAAAACTCGAGGAGGTGAAAATACATTGTTTATAGACATCTCTGCAATAGGCAGTACAGCAGTCTGCTCTTCCTGCAGAAGCTGCTAAGTTAAGTGTCAGAACAAGGCAAATGTTGTGAGAGTCTGTTATGTCTCAGCATTCATAGTACAGGACAAAAATGTTGGTCCCAAAATAAAGCAGGAGTAGGGAGAAGGACTCCTTCAGGGGAAACGGTTGTGACTATCATAGGGAAGGACTGGGGAGAAGTCTAGAGTTTTGGATTATTTAGATAGCTCTAGCAAAAAGAAACTGGTTCTCAGCATCATCTTGCTCTTCTCCAGAACCTGCTGCTGCCATTTCTGTTCTCCTCTGCTGTCACCTTGGTCCTCCTGGGTTTCTGCAGGGATGTGACCAGCAGTGCTGGGCAAACAGAGTGGGAAATGCATAGCGGGGAGGGGAGACCGTTACCTTGGCTTCAGTCAATTCAGATGGAATTTCATCTGCTGTGGTAGCATTTACACAATAAATATAGCCTTGTAGTAAGGTAAATAGACCATCGCTGGTCAAATAATAGCCGGCTGCTGTCTGTAGCACTGTTTGTCTGCTGGCATCAGTTGCCTGATGTAAATGTTTTAAAAGGAGCACTTTTATCTGTTAGGTGGTTACTGTACAGTCTGTGAGTAACTGTACTGGACCAGAGCTTGTGTTTGTTAAAGAGTGTGTATGTCCCTTGCAGAAACTCTTGCAATATCACCTTATATATCTTTTACGTATTAGCATTTCTTGCTTTTGGTATTTTTGCTGTGAAGTGTTGGATTTAAGGAACATTTTATAGTTTCAGCAGGTTTATTTTCTGTGACGTTTTTTCATTTGTTCTGAGTCAGGGCCCATTTCTGAGTTTTTTAGGAAATAGTGTTGGAAAAAAAGATGCATTTTCTTAGTCTCATTAGCTCCAAACTTTGTGAAGAGTACTACTTGCACTCCTGTTAGGACAGGCTGAAGGAGCTTTTTCATGATATAGTGCAAGTCATTACAAAACTGTAGCTTAAAAATCAATTCAAGGAAAACATCTTTCCTTGTAAAAAAATCCCCTGGTGAACATTAGTTAAAATATTTATACTAACAGTCATCTGCATCAAGCAATCACTTATGGCTTAATGTTATTCTTGAATTCCAAAAGCCTCCTTGTTCTTGTATATTCCACTGAAGGTGGCACATCTGTCAGAAATCTTCTGTGATTTGTGAGCGTTTACATCAGTATCTGGCAAGAAAAAGTTAGTTGTGAGAGTGAGGAGGAATCTGCTTTCAGAAAGGTTCATCTGGCGGCATTTTGCAGCATCTAATGGCCTGTCTGAAAAGAAAAGTAGCACCTTGATCTGTCTAATTTGATCTGTGACTGCAGAACATTTGATCTATAATTTAAAAAGCAGGACTTAATCACTGTGGAGGGGGGGCAAGTGCTGTCGGGTTAGCGCTGATCCGGCAGGCAGTGTGATGTGCCATGGAGGCATTTGCTCACATCTGTGAGGGTTCAATCCACCTGAAGATGCTTCTCCAGACTCAGTCCCGTGCAAGCCCTTTGTGTCCAGGGCCTCCTGCCTCTGCTGCCTTGGGGCGAGGTGGCTCCACTCAGCTGTGACATCTTGCTGCTTCCTGATGGGGATGCAGAAGAAGATGGGGCTGCTCTGTGCTTTGGCCACTCCTGGTGGAGATCCAGGAGGGAAGGAAGATTGTCCAGCAAAAGCAATTTCAGCACAGCGAATTGTTTCAGGGAAAGCATGCTGGCAGCTTGACCAGAAGTTCTTGTTGCTGCCATAGTTAAATAAATAAGCAAGCAATTAAATAGAAACTGTGGCAGCCTCAGAAGTGAAACGGTCCCCTGCCTCCTCTCCCTCCTCCCCCTTTCTGTCGCTGGCGGCAGAGCAGCACTGCAAGCTGGCTGCATTTCACATGAGATGTGGCTAAATTTCTCAGGAAAAAAATATCCAGGGGGACAAGACGCGATGCTCTCATTTCTGACATCTTAAGCTTGTCACAGACGCCGAGCCTGTTTCACCCAATGTGATTATCTCTCCCTCTGTCAAGGAGGCAGATGTCTCAGCTAGGAAAATATCGTCCCCAGCCTGTCATCTGGATTCTATAAATGGAAATAGGCCTTTGCAAAGCCAAAAATTATATTTAGGTGCAACTATGGGGGGAGGAAAAAAGAAGAAAAAAAAGTCCAAACCCTTCAGAATTGCAACAGGAACAACAAAGCACTTAGGTTAGCCCTAATCATCTGCAAATGTTGATGCATTCATTAAATGTAGACTGCATAAATAAAAGTTATTCTTCTGTCACTCCTTTTATCTCTACCTAAAGCATTCACTTGCCAGTCATGTTTCTGTGTACAAGCCATAAATAGCCAGCTTTTTCTGGAATAGTTTTTACCCAGTATTTGCTCATTTTCATCTAAACTGTCCGTATGCCAGCAACAGCAAAACGCTGTGAGCTGGAGGTGTGCATTGAGGTGATTTAGCCTTGGACAGCCTGGGAGGGGGGGGAAGCCTTATCTGACCAGGACTTACTAGTCCTGTGATAAAGAGTGAGTCAAGAATAAAATTAAAATCTTGCTGGTTTAGGTATGAAGGAAACTTAAACGTTGTCCATGCTGCGGGAACAACTCTTACATGTCGTGTTACTGCTCTGTGGCATCAGTCTGAGTGGCTCTGAGAGATTAGTTATTAAGGATCAGGTTTTAATAGCTTTCTGTGTGTGGTGCTGAGTAAGCAGACTGAACTGCCAGCGTTTTAAAGGCCATTCAGGAGAAATCAGGGAAACATTTTACAGTGTTTCACTAAACACAAAGTTGGGTCAGCCAAAAAATGTGGACTTGTCTAATTATTTCAACTTGGGGGGGAAAGCGCCCTTTTGAATTTTTATTTTTGTGGAAAGCGACAACATTGTTCTTGGACAATTCCCACCCCCCATTTTGTCATTGCTTCAGCTTCTTCGTGGCAAACAAATGGAAAGAAAGAAGTCTGTGCGCTGCTGTAGGAATGGCTGTGGAGCAGAGTCTGCCTGCAGCAAGGTGATTCCCTCCGTGGCATACCTGAGATGGAGAAGTATGAGCAAGGGGAGTGTGTGGAAAGTGAGGGTACTCTTTAGTCCTTTCAGGTTGGATTGGAGCAAAATGGGTGATAGAACCATTTAAAATCTTCTCCTGACTTTATGCTGGAACATCCATGTTGACTCCCTGGCAGGGACAGGCTGTGCAGACTCTTGGTGCTGCTCAGGCTGGCACCATGGGGCACCCAGTTCACACCTCTTCTGCACCAAAGGTGCCTGTCCGTTTTTGTGGTTGTAATCAGTTAGATAGATAGATTTCCTTAACTTACACATGAGCTTTGAGATCAAATTAAAGTCCTGTTGCCTCTCATGGGACTGAAAACCCAACCAAAGCTTACAGTGAAGTAGGATTTTGTTTGTTACTGTTGCTCTTTAGGTACATGTCCTCAGCAGGATGAGGGTGATTAGCCAGGAGGAGGTGAGCAATTAAGTGTGTGTTATCTATGGGCACGGAAACCTGTGCAAAGGCAGAGGGAAGAGCACAGCAACGGGCACTTGCTGTAGCCTTTGCGAATGTCAGTCCAGCCTCTTCAGATCTATCCAGGAGTCTGCGCAGAGCTCTCTGTTATCAGAGGGTTCTTTGAGAGCACAGATGAATTAATTGCAAAAGGCTTGGTGACATCACATCAAAGGATAATTGCATTTGCTGTCTCTTCCAGGAGGGAGGAACGTGAAGATGCAATTAGTGATGAACCACACTTGATATTTTGCCCTCTCTGTTCCAAAAACGCATGGAGATCATTGATGGTCAGGACCCCGCTTTATAATTCTCATCCTGAAGATGCGTGCCATTGCTTTTGAGGCCCTTCATGTTGCTGGCTTCAGTGTGGGTGTGCTGCTGCCAGCAGTGAGGATAAATTGTGTGTGTCATCCTAGCAGCCTCTCACCCCCTCACCATAATCTCATGAGTTGGGATGGGGATCCATGCAGACCTTTTTGCCCTTGCTCTGCGCAGAAGAGTGAGAAAACCTTTTCTATGGTCCCTTTCCTCCTGTCTGACGTTGCCTTTGGGGAGAAGGCATGGTCAAGGGCTCTACCGCTTCTCCCCGGGCACCGGCTCTGCCCATGCTGGGTTGGCAGGGCCAGCGCAGAGGATGCAGAGCTGGGGTGGACTCTGGGACTTGAGGAGCTACAGGTGGCTGTGATCTCCTGAAGCTCCTGGGCAGGGTTATGGGCTGCTGCTTGAATCTCTGAAACTCTAACCAGGTCCCCAGGAAAGAGTCTGTGAACTCCCATGAAGAAATTCATGGAAAAGTTGACTCCAAAAGTTTTACTGAAGACTTGCCTGAGAATGCTGTTATACTGTCACAGGTTCATTAACAGATTATTTGTGTGTTTGCTTTTCTCCTCCCTCCTTCCCACCGCTGTGATTGCCTGGTCTTCAGTGGAATTTGGTTGCTGTTCATTACTTCAGTTCTCTACCCAGAGGCTGTCTTTTTTATTTATTTTAGCATTCTAATTTCTATTTTAGGATCAAAAAGAAAATAACATTGCCCAAAAAGAATTAGATGCAATAACTTTTTCAGAGAAGTAAGCCTTTGAAAATTAATTTTTTTATCCAGTTTAATTTCATGGGTGCACAATTTCTATTACACATAGGCCAATTGGGTTGAAACAGCTGTAAAAAAATATTTATTTTAAGTCTTGTAATGTGTTATTTATGAATGCATTATAGTTATAATGATTCACTTACAGGACTATTGTGACAACAGCACCTTATCTTAAAAATGGGAATTTGCAATATGAAATAGTTAATTAACAGTAAGAAAGAGAACAAACTGAGAAGATGCATACAAATTGACAGCACTAACAGAATAATAGCCAGGTTTTCATATGGGTTTGAATAGCATAGAAACTGAGAAATCCTATTGGAGGAAAAAAGACTTAACTTCTACGGAAACTTAGAAATTAGTCTAGTTTCTGCAAATCTCATCTGTCATAACATAATAATTTGAAAACTCCTTAGACTTTGCAGGCCTGATTCAGAGAGAATTGCAGGGGTAAAATAAATGGGATCCATCACAACTATGCAAAGACCAGTGGATAACTTAATCCTGCATGGGACTTACTTGGGAGTATTGGAATACATTTGCCAGATGCAAGATAATGTCAAGTAAATATTTAAATCGTACCACAGCGTGTTAGAGGATAATAAAAGGTGCTGAAAGGGAGTTAAATGCATTCAATTTAAATAGATCATTTAAATGAAGGAAAGCAGTGATGCAATTTTCTATCTAGATGCAGTGTTCACCTAACAAGAAACATGGCAAGGGCAAGCAAACTCCTGTGGTTGCTGCGAAGTGGTGGAGACTCTCTGGTGGGCTATATATACTTCACCATCCATTCTTTGTTTCCGGCATCAGCTTACTGTGACTTTGCAATTGTGGTGCTTTTATGTTGTGTGCTGACAGTCCTTTTCCTTCATGGAGTATGTGGTGCTAAGGAGTTTGGTTAACGCTTGGGTAAAAGTTGTGTTGTCAGAGCATAGCCGGGGTGTAGCTGGATGGTGCTGAGTACACCTGGGCTCAGGAGAGCAATTCAGCACTGGAGAGCACTTGGTTAAACACCTTGTTTATGCAACTTCTGCCTGTTTACATTTTTACCCTCAAAAAGCTTCTGTGGAACTTTTGGTTACTTCACTTCTTGTCTTCTGGCTATTTTCTTTGCTCTAGGTGTTTGGGTGACAGACATCTACTGAAAGGAATGAATACGGGGGCTTTGGCCTCTTTCTTCCTAAACCTTCAGCTAGATTCCCATTCTTGTCCCTTTTCTGAGAATAAATAAATGAGATGCAGTGAACATACAACATGTCAGCTCTCCACACAATTTCTGTTTTGTTCACCCACAGCTATTTCAAGTGCCCTTCCAGGCAACTGCCCACAGCGGGACACTTTGTCTAGACATGATGTGAAGCTGTTAGTCAGACTCTATTAATATATGATATGCAAAGCATTCCTGGAGAGAAACTTCAGCACAGATCTGTCAGATATGGCCGAGGGAAGCTCTCTTTCGTTGTCTTACCTGGTGGGAGAGAATGACTTCTGATGGGTAAGGGCAAGGTCTGAGCCCCAGCGTCACAAGCAGCCTGACCCAGCATGGCTGTGGGAGCTCTCCGATGGTTGAGTCAGCCTTAGTGTCAGCTCCTCAGCTGCGAGACACAACGATTACAGCAACAATTCAAGTCAGAAAATTGACAGAACCACTTAATGTATGTGAGAGTGACAGTGAGTCATCTCTGATCATCGTGTTTAGCAGCCTGGAGATCCACAGGCACCCAGGACAGCCTCAGTCCCACATCTGCATGGCAGCTCTGGACAAGGAGAAGCAGTTCAAAGTCACTGTCTTCTTCCTTCCAGAAGAAGGCTTCACGTGGGTTTGATCCCAAAAGGCCCGAGCAGTGAGAGGTAGGACCTGTTGTAGACGGGGGCTTGGGGGTGGTGGGGTGGCATGTCTGTTATCTGCAGCCTTTATCTCCTTCTCCTTAGTGTGGTGGCAAGCTGGTGCATGCGACAGTGAGCACGTTAGCCCGTGTCAATTGCATATCTGGTGTGAAATGAATCGTTAAAAGCAGACTCAAATGCTAATAAAGTTTTGCAAAAATCTCTTTAGGATTTCAGTTCAGGAGCAGAGTACATTGGGAATATGGAAGTTACAGATCAGTAGATTCAAAAGTAAAAGGAAAGGTGGATTTGTTTTCAACCTGCAAAGACCTCACTTCTTAAATTAATTCTGTGAAAACCCATTAAAAATTTATTTTGTGTTCTCTAGCAGTCACTTAAGATGCAAGTGGAGTCGTGGGGGCTAATATTAAAAATTCTGTAAGTGCTTATGTGGCATACAGGGCAAGGAGCAATAGAAAGACTCCTACCACTGGTGATTAGGAGCTGTGCAAATACTGCTGAGCACACGGTTTGCAAAATTGACCTGTCCAAAGCAGCGCAATGCTCAGTAATGAGTGTTTGCAGGACCAACGTACTCAAGCACTTGTTTTGACAGTTGTATGGGCCAAATATTCAGCCTCTGCAAATTGCTCTGAAGCTTTTTTTTTTTTTTTTCCTGTTTAACTGGAGCTGGTGTGAATCCACAAGTTCCAGACATTTACCACAACAAAAAGTCCTTTCCATGTTTTAAAGTTGTTGAACCAACTTCTAGAACAAATGTTTTAATTTATTTTGAGCTAGGTAAAGGCCCAGTAGGCATAAATAGGATAATGACACGAAGTAGTGACTTGTCTCTAGTATGGATGGTTTCAAAGCAGTACAAAAAGTGATTGTGGTATCCCCAGAGGCAGATCCCCAACTCCAGTCTGCGGTATGCAATGTCCTTACTGAGTTTGAAGAAAGTGGCTTTTTCTTCTACTAAAATAAAGACTACTTACTACATCCTAAAAATGGATGCTAATTTATAGCTCAGTATTGAGATAATATATTTTTTTCTAACACAGACATTTGTCTTTGCTAACTTTGATCTACTGTCACAAGCTAGAGGACTGCAGTATTCACTTCATGCACTGGAATGTGAAATGTGATGATTTTTTTCTTAGAACTCTGCTGTGCTTGCTGCCTTGGGTTATTTTTTATGTCATTTACAGTGCTGAACACCAATGCGAGCATATTATGCAATGTAGTGTAAAAAATATATATAAAGGCAATAAACTCCACTGTTATTTCTGCTTTAAGAGAACAGCCTTATTTGATCATTTTGCCTTTTGACTTCTGAAAAAGTTAATTCCAAATAGGGTATTGCATCTTGAGTGTTTATGAGTGCCCATTTACATGTGTTGTAGAAGTTCCTGCTGCAGAGCCATCTCCCACGGCTGGCAATGGATAGTAGGTGTGCAAGCTCAGGGAGCGGCAGCCACCTGGGCATGGAGATCATCTGTAGCAACATCTGAATTTCATGCTAAGTTGTGTGGAAATGTGTGCTGGTTTGTAAAAGATTTTTTTTTTTTCTATGACCTTGTTGCTGTGCCCTTCCCATTGGTGACAACACGTCACTCAGTCATGAACAACTGCAAGATACGTTGGCCTTGGCCAGACTGTTTTGAGCAGACCAGTGATCTGCTAAGCCAGAGTCACTCAGATGAGTTATTTACAGTTTGGCTTAAGCACAGTACCTCTTGGGTTTTTAACTCTTTTTTGCTAGTGTGCAAACGCATAGTTTTGAAATTCCTTTCAGATCGGGCTTTACTCTAGAGTGCCAGCACTTTTGTGTTCCAGGTTGTGTGCGCAGCCATCTCAACGCGCCTAGGGGCATGCAGACATCATTGTGAATGTACTCTAAACTACACCAGTGGCAGCTTTCTTGGTTTATCTTCCCTCACTGATTATGCACCTGCTCAGTGAAATGAGCAGCAGTGTGGCATCGGTGCTGCTATCTGAGTGAAGACAGCTTAAAACACTGGGAGGAACCAGACAATCTTGTAATGTCGTGCTGATGCAGCCTGTCTCGGTACCACCTCTAGGCTGCGCGCACCTGGGGGAGGTTGGCTTCTCCGTTTTGGGGAGCCAGGAAGGTCCTGCTCATCCACCACCCGCCCGCGGGGCAGGAGGAGGGCTGCCAAGGCATCTCCCTGCAGAGTCCACTTGGAGAGGGAGGAGCTGGTGGCTTTGTGCTCGATGAGGTGAAGTTAGCTCCAATTTCTGCTGTGAGCTTCTGCCTGTTCAAGCTGGAATAAATGGGCAGTGAAAGTCGTCCTTGTGTGCTCCTTGATCTGTCAGGTCGGTGTCGTTAGCCAAGCCGCTGCACATTCGCTGTTCACAGCAAGGTAGTGAAATCCTTCCTACTGTCTGTGACCCAGCACTGATCACCTCTCTTGCCTTGTCTTTCAGATGGTCTAGCAGCTGTCTCAGTGAATTGAAAGGTACCATCTTAAACATAAAATAATAATAATATAACATTTAAACTCATGCTTTACAAAAATCCCTGTAATTCTGCTGCAGTTCAGCTGCTAGTATATACTGGATGTGCTGCCCGCTATGTGGAAGAGCCACAATACTGGTCAAAAGCTGTTGGGTAGCTGAGAATGGTCTCAATATACAGAACATGTAGGTGAACTCTACAAGCATGATCATTAAGGTGGACAGTAACAGGAAAACAGGTAGTTTAATCTTCTGCTAATTTGACTCAGTGCTGATTAAATTGATTAACAGTGAAAAACAAAACCCCTCTGTGTATATGCAGCAAGTGCATTGTAGCTACACTGTGTAACAGTGCTAGCATAATTACACATGGATGTATGTAATGTCCAAAGGGATTCAGATAAGTGTAGACAGGGGAAAAAATATTTTCAAGTACAACTGCTATACCTGTGTCAATTGAAGGCTTCTGAAATGTGGTTCTTTTATTTCAGGAAGTCTTGTGAATATTGTTGCACATCATTCTCAATGGATATGCTGTTCAAGTGGATGTCATGACTTAACACTTAGCAGGCCACGCGGAGTGGGAGGGGGAAGCTGGCTAATTGTCAAATTATTTGAGGTGCGTTATTCAGTCACAGCGTTGGCAACCTGGAAGTTAGAGCTTTCCCCTGGCTGGCTGGGGAAGCTGTTCCAGCAGTGGCTTCTGCAGTAGGTAATACTCTGGTAAATAGAAATTACAGTGCAGGCAGAGATTTCTCTTGGTCATATGAATGGCTCCATTGAGACTACAGTTGAATACTATTTTTCAGGGTGAGTAACTTGCTGGGCATTTTTTTGGCATTGCATCCACCTGTGGATGGAGGTGAATTTAACTAAGGCTTTAGTCCAAGAAAAGAATATGAGAAAATGTTGTGGACTTTCTTTTGACTGTTTTAAAAAAAAAAAAAAAAAGTTTTGTGTACGTGTATGCTTGTATGTACAGAGACTCAATTTGTATAAGCTTAGTTTTTAACCTATTGAAAGTAACTTCCACCCTTAATATGAAGAAAAATATTACTTTCAGGTTAAATTAGGTATACGGTTTGTTTTCTTTTCTGAAATGATTTAATCTGCTGTCCATCCAGCAGCTGCGTGCATAGCTTAGGCAGAGCCGCTTGCCCCTTTGGGCAGCGCTGTCGAACCAGAGCAGCGTACAGGGGTCTGCCGCTTCCCCAGGCCGTGGGAACGTGCTGCGCACCTCTCTGTGGCACACTGAGGGTTTTTGCTCCTGCTGATTAGTTTTCTGTGCTTTGCTTTGAAAGATTTCCTCTGAGGCCATTTCTCAGAACAGCTCTTGCTGTAATGAGTTTGAATTTTAAAACACTCCATTTCTTGCCTCCTTCCTTTTGTTAATCCACAGTAAATGAGGCAAATAATTGGGAGGTGTCACCTGTCCTTTCATGAATGGTGCTTCTATTCTTGTCCCCTTCCTCCAAGTGAAATGCCCAAGAGCTGCAGTAGTGGAGACTCTCTGAAACAGAGTCTTAGTCTATTGTACTGTTGCTCGTCTCCTGTTCCCCAAGAGGTATGGCTGATCCTTCTTTCAGATTGCCAGGAAAGATGCCGTCTTTTATTTGATGATTTTGTTGCCTTTTGCAGGCTTCTATTCCTTGTTCTGCTCTTCCAGGATGATTCTGATTTCTATTAGTTCTTTCTTTGTCTTTTTGTTTTTCTTTTCTCCCCACCGCTAGGGAAATTTATGTCTCCTTTTGTAGCCCTTCTGTTGTCAATAGATGCTCTATAAATAGGAAGAAAAAAGCTACAGGCATTCTCACTTGTCTTGACTTCCTGTGTCATTTTAAACTATTCTCTTAGCTCTAAATAGGGATAGATTAATAATTAAATTCTTATTAAAGTTACGTTGCATAAGAGCATTCTAATATTTCGTTAGTGAACTATAGCTCTCCACAGCGCTCTCAAAACCTGTTAGCTTCCCACTCATCCCTGGACCTTTCTAGCAGTTCTCTTGCTACCTCCTCCTCTGCTTTGCCTGATTTTCACCACACTGCAAGGATATTCTCTTGGAAACAGTGTCATTCCTTGTTTTTTCTCCCAGCCTTTCTCAATGGAGGGAAACATAAGTTCACCATTGTGGGTTGTGTGGCTCCGAGGTATTCTCTGCATTGAGCTGGTCAGAGTGGGTTTTGGGTTAGGTGGGGGTGACTGAGGGGTGTGAGCAAGCTCTCGTTTCCATCCGGGGCTGCCTCCCATCTACTCCTGTCATCCAGAAGGCTCCCTTACTTGCATCTTTGCAGCAGAAAGAGAAATGGTTGATTCACAAGCCACGTGCTGGTGCATTAGGTGGCAGCCAGAAGTTGATGTGAAGATGCGACATCTTTTGGTGGCTGTGCAATTTGATGGGTTATCTTCTGAAGCTGGCCAAGCTGCCATTTTGGTATCCTCCCTTGAGCCAGCCCCTACTTCTCCATGAAATGTCCCTGATAAACCTCTGGCGTGCTTACAGCTCTGCCGTACGCTGGTCTGTGTGCCTGTTGCTCTTGGTACTCACACTCCAGAAAAATGAATAGCACACTGTAAATTACTATCTTGTCTGCTGTGGTGCATGGAGCAACCCACCTGTTTGGAAAGCAGCCAGTTTGCGTTTATTTTAGCAGATGGGAAAAGCAGAAAGCCACTCAGAGTAGGCAGGGAAGCAATATTTATTCATTCAGTGGCAAGCACCGCAAAGTGGGGAACTGAGCTGCAGAGCTAAATAAGAGTGGGCACACATCTTGCATAGCAAAACTGCAAATCCTGGTGGCCGGGAAAGGAAAGACAGTGGGTCTGCACGATGGAGAGTAAATTGTGGATGCTACTAAGCTCTTGATGAGCAGGAGCATGGATCTTCTCTTTATCATGCTCGGATGCGGGAGGCTGACAGCACTGCCTAGCAGCATCTGGAGGGGAAACTGCCGTTCCGCCAAACCCTGCTCTTGCACGTGGGCACAGTAAGATCACGGTTATAGGCAGCCGCATCACTGAACAGTGGCCAGATTAGAGTTAATCAAGGACTGTGTGGTAGTAGATGGATGCCTGGAATAGCTCGGCAAGAAGGCTGTGTGCAGAAATATTAGTGCCCTTTCCACAGGGGAAAGAAGAGATGCACTCTTAGCAGAATTTATCAACAAATTTTTGATGTTGGATGTCATTGTCTTTATTATGCACAAGGATTTAAATGCAGCCTTATCTTGGCTAGTCTTTTTGGAGGATAACAGCCTATTACTGCTAGCAGTTAATCCAATTACTCTTTTAGGTCAAGGAGGAGTGTTCTGTGCAAATATTTTTGGAAGATCTGTAAAAATTGTTCTGTGTGGTTGACCCAAAGAGAGCATATTTCAGAATTTTTCAGGAGATCAAAAAGTTTAGAAATTCCTACATATATTGAAAGAAACATGTTCAAAAGGGCTGCAGGCTTTCAATTTTGATTGTAAGACAATAGTTGCTTATTTTAAAAATGAAGATATTTCACAATGGAAAGTAGTTTCAAATCAGAAAATAAAAACACTGTCTAAAATCATCAGTGAAATTCTTAGATGTGGGGGTGAAGGCAGGGTTGTGCAAAACTTAAGAATTAATTCAGAATGAAATGTTTTGCCTAAAGCAGGTTTTACCTGCATCATTTTGGCTCGCTTTGTTCCTGGTTCTCTAATAAGGATTTTATGGAATCTGTAGGAAGGGACTGTGCAATAACTGCCGATGATCCATCTAAAGCAGGGAGGAGCTCGCTCTTGGAGAGGAGAAATCCACCTGTGGATGAACTGGAACAGATTTAAGTGGATTTTGTTCCTACTTTCTTGCGAGGGAAGGTGTCACACTTGATGAGTCAGATTGGACGTTATACTTTGCTTGAGCAAGCCCTGGGAGCAGGACTGTGGTGCTCCATCTCCTCCCGCAGCCTTTTGCAGGGGGGATTTCTGTTCACTGCTTCATTTCCATCTAGGAATGAGGCCCCCAGGTAGGATTAGGATTTGGCAGAAATCTTTGGGGGTCCTTGCGCTGCAGCCTGTGCTGCGACTGCAGCAGTTTGGGGCTGTTTGCATGAGTTTCAAGTTAGCGTGGTTGGCTGCAGCTGCCGCTGGGGTAACAAAAACTGATAAAACAAACAAAAGTGATATTTGATGCGGGATGGGGAACCTTCCCCAAGGGCTGGGTAAATGTTGAGATCCAGGCTGCTCCTGCCTGTGTAAGTGCTTGGGAATCTCTGCCTTACGTGGTAATCACAGCAGGAGCTGGGTCGTTGGCATTACCGTAAGGAGTATTTCTTGGACATTAATGGTGAATTTTAAATACTCCTGTGACATTTATGCCATAAATAGGAGTTTATCTTCCCT
The DNA here is from genome assembly GCA_013400195.1 of Aramus guarauna. Taxonomy (NCBI): domain Eukaryota; kingdom Metazoa; phylum Chordata; class Aves; order Gruiformes; family Aramidae; genus Aramus; species Aramus guarauna. Next base: position 175,043 of record VXBL01001158.1, on the reverse strand, counting down.
CTCCCACCAGACACAGAAAAGAGCTTTTAGACCATGTACTGTTAAATCCTAAAAGCCTCAACTCCTAATAACCAATTGCAATCTAATTTAGATCAGCAGTTTGAAAAATCATTAGTTTGAGTAGTAAAAGCTCTCCATTGGATAGGAATTTCCTTCTCCAAGACTGTAAGTATCTGAACTCTGAGAGACAGCTATTGCCCGTCTCAAAATTTATGCTCTATTCATGCACACATAAAACTGTCCTTTTAATATCAGTTCAAAAATAAGCACAGATAAATAGTTGCTGTAGAGGAAATTTATAGTATTGGTTTGAGAACAAAAGACCAGGCGCTGCTTGCCGGTAAGAGGAGTTGTGCCGCCGTGTCGCTGGCAGGCTGTCATCCATCACAGCCTCCATCCAGCTGCGGCCTCAGATGTAACGAGAGTTTTCATTTTGAGCGGAGTTTTAATTTTGAAATATCATCTAAAGAAACTCAAGGTAAAATTTATGTCTTCCACAAGGTATTTTTGCTGGTTTGGTTTTTAACTTTGAATGAGCGTTTCTTGTGTGATGCCTGGTTTAGGTGATGTGCTGGGAGAAAGGAGTGGGGCAGAAGGAGGGACTTCAGAAACGGTTTGGTGTGAATAAAAATTAGAGAATATGGCTGCTTGTATTTCCTGTGATACCCGCCTTTGTTGTGAAAATTGCAAGTCAGAGTCAACAAACTTAAAAGTTGCAAGCACACAGATGCAAGCTGAAAGTAAGGTTTCTGGGTGACTCAGAAATGCCGGGGCTCTTTGGTAAGACTCCTTCATTGGGATTTTGGCAAAGCTGGACAGGGAAATGGTACGGATAGACTATGTTACCATTAAGAGGATTCAAGCTTATCACAACCCTAGAATAGAATTTTATTTTATTTTTTAATTAACTTCTAAGTATTTTTGTGCCCTGAGTTCATTATGTTGTACAGGTGGCTAACAAAAATCACACCTTCAACTGGAATAAATTAGGGAGAAAACAAAGCAGTAATGAAAAGAAGCAAAGGGAATTGTTATTGCATGTATACCTGAGAGCTTCTCATCAGCTGCTTCAATGGGGAAAATTATTACAGAAAAATACCCCACTTTCTGACTCATTCCCTGTCCTGCAGGCACTCCCTTGAAACAAGTTATTTTGGAGAGTTTTTTCACTTGGTCCTGGTGAGGAGCTGCAAGCAGCTTGATATCCTAACATTATTTCTCAAAGGGAAAAGACATTTCCTACATAACTCTAAACAGCCCGCGGGGCCTGGGTCACTTCACTGGTGACCTTTCCTTTTTGTGGGTGGAGGAGGCAGAGGATGGAGGAGGTGCTCCGTGGGCATCGCCATTTCGTTTCGCAGCACGGCCTGGCACGCTGCAGCGGTGAGGCGTGTGCTGCTGCTCTTATTTTTCCAAAAAGATTCGTGTTGGGGGAATTTTTTTTACAACTTGCTCCCTTGTGCCAAAGAGGGGGGTTTCTGTCACTTTGTGGATGCATGATTTAAGAGGTACTCTAATGCTCTTCATGGCTTGAAGATCTAGTGTAGAGCTATGGCATTAGTCCTTCTGAAATGCCAGCAAAAGTAATTTATTGCAAGTATAAGTGTCCTGGGGCTCACCACACGTAAAACTAACCAGACCAAGAAAAGTAAGGGAACTGGAGGAGGAGGGAGGAAATCTGTGTTTTAGGTAATGACCTGCAAGGTCATTCAAGGAGGGAATGGATCCATGGAAGTATAAAAATTTTGTGTTACATTGTGTCATACATAGAAGAACAGTCTAAGAGGAACGTGGGGATTTCTTTTGCCTGGATATCAATACGTATTTACCCAATGGTTGCTAGAGCCTTTAGCTACAAGAGCTGAAGTCTCTCCATGTGAAACTGGGGTGGGGGGTGATGCTTCCTTACAGCTTTATTAAACTCTGAATTATATCAAAGATTATTCAGTTGGAACCTGAGTCAAGGCCTATGGACAGGTTGATGTTATGGTTTGTGGCAATTCTAGATGGGACTGAAATGCAGTTGGACATAAAAGAAAGACACAAACCAGCAGAGTGTTTAGCTGATGTGTTTATATAAAGTAAACGTGTTTGACTTTATCTTGGAAAACATCCTGCTGCCGGCAGTCATCCTAAACATCACTTTCCTCTCTCTCAGTAAGGCTTATAGGAAGAAGGATTTTTTTTTTTTTCCTACTGGCTTATTGTCAGTAAGTTTTTATGACTGAAATTATTATTATTTTTTTAAAACTAAGGAATATGCTACAGGGTGATATTTAGCAACTTGAATGTTTTGACGTAGGAAACATAATAGTTACTGCAGCTATTTTATGCTAACTGCTGGACAAATTCCTCTTATGTATACACAGTTGTTGTGGTTTTGGTCTCCTCATCAAATTATGGAGGGGGGCGGGGGGGGGAAGAAAAAGGATATTTTTAATTTTTATTTTTTTCTAAGCCATGACGTATTTCATTATCATCTTCTAGCTGAGAATATACAAGTTCTTTACTAGTATCTTAATCACCTGTGTCCATGACATATGAATTCTTGTCCCTGTTTTACTCATGGGAAGATGGAAATGTAGACCAGTGAGGTGTTTTACCCACGAGGATGGAGGGTACGTTAGGGTGAACAGTTGCTGAAGTGTAACGACAGAGGCATAGCTGAATATTGGAGGCTGGCAGGATGACTATGCATCTGCCTTCAGGAAGGTGGCCAAGGAAATGTAGATGTGCCTCAGTGAAGGTTTCTTCTAACTGCTCTTGAGAACAGCATCCCCGTGATGGAGTGAAGCTGGGCATCTGCCAGGCTTCTCGTGGGTCTTCTGCTGCCCTTGCTGAACTTGGTGCTGGCTTGTCATCACTACCCAAATTAGCTGATTTACAGCTAGCTTGTGTATCTGTACATTACACAGAGGAGTGTAAGCATATCCTAGATCCTGCAATTAGCAGAATCTGTAATGGAGAGAAGAGTTGAGTGAAAACAATGTCCTTTGCTCTACATAATACAGTCTGTAAAAACTGCTTTGGATTTTTGTTAATTCCCTAAAATTTACTGTTTCTCTCCTACTCTGGTGTATGTGTGATTCTTTCCTAAGTGTGTTTTTTATCCCATTAGCAAAATCGTAGCAGATTCCTGGTGATATTTCTCCCTTTTCCAAAGTGCTTGTTCACAGTTGTTTAATAATGATTCTTTCATGGTTGTACACTGATTATTTTTAGTCATCAAAAATGGACATCATCAGTTTTTTAAAGCTTTATACATTAGATTCTGCGTCGTTGAAACTTCCATCTGGATTGGTTCTTGGGACCCATAATTGAGGTCCTGTAGCTGTGATTTCTGTGGCTCCATGAGGGTGTCTGGCTGTCATCATGGCAGGGAAAAGGAGGCATTGGGGTCAGGAGGTTTTCCTAGTTTTGTAATAAATTCTCAGCCTGACTTGAGGCCATTCATCATGTTAAGAAAAGGTTTTAGCTGTTCCCTTCAAAACCCTGACATCAATTCAGTTATCCATACATCATCCCAGCATTAAGGCTTTATTAGAGCTGTGGTTCCTAGGGTTTGTTCCAGATGTCAGTGCTATGATGGTCCTCAAAACCAAGGCTCATTTACACCTGCTGTCCTGGATTCTAGAAACCTGGTGTGCTTGTGTTGATTTCAGCATGTTCTTCACTTAGTGAAGATGTGGTTGTCTTTGTGGTTTATTTGCATTTAAATAAATCTGTGTGTAGATGATATGAACGTGTAGGTGACTGGTAAGGGACGAGTTAAATCTTCTCCACCTGTTTTAGTTAGTGAGCTTGTCCTAGGTAGGCAGGACCTGCCTGATGATGTCAAGCAACTATTTGCCAAACGCTTGATGAATGGAATCAGTTTGTGGAGTTGGTCTGCAGATGCTGTGTGTGCCCTCTGAGCTTAGAAAAGCTGAGAAATCACAGCCCAGTGGCTAGAAGAATAGGTCCTTACACCATACCTCTGGGTAATGACCAGTAGCTCCTTCTCCCCTGCAGACCCTGGTTAGCAGCTGCGAGCCCGATTTCTGCTTTTTTTCCAGTGAAGTGGCAGTCCAGCATCATGCAACATTGAGCTTTATGGGCAATTCTCTCAGCTCCCAGAGCTGGCTGGCACTTCTCAGGATGGGCTGTGCCTCTCAGAGGGTCAGCCCAGGGACATGCCTTTTGCCCAAAGCTGAGTTTTTGACAGCGGGGCATGCTCTGCTGTGTATCAGCCAGCTTGCTGGCAGAAGGAAGCTGTGCATTTCACTCCTCTGCTGGCTATTCATGTTTTGTGGCACACGTTATCCTTTATCCCTGTAAATGTCAGAGGGATGCACCGTAGGGCTCCCGCACCGTTGACGTCAGCGGCACTGCGCAGAGATTGCTCTGGCTTTACACAGACGCTTGCAACAGCAGCTTCTGCGTGGTGTCTGCTTGGAGGAGTGACCCATCAGGGCTCGTTGGTCTTAAGCTTATCTTGGGTGTTGAGTCTTAGTAATTACTCCCAGCAGTTGCCCTTCAGTCTCAGGGCTGTCAGTATGTTTCATCAACACTTACGTACCCTTCAAATGAGCCAAAGTAAAACTAGTATTGTTAAGGGAGCAATTATATAGCAACTCAGGTCCTGTGCTCTATTGACCTGCTGCTCTTTTTTGAACCACTTGTGCTTTCCTATTAGCTCGTGCATCCCTTTTAATGACACTTTATAGGGATTATTAGTGTGTGTTACTGATGCTGGGTGTAGGCTAATGAAGCAACAACAGCCGAGGTCTAAAATGTCTCCTGTGAATTAATGAGGTCTTGAAAGAGGGTGACTGCCCATTGTGAAAAGAAAGACTACCAAGTTGAATCACTTATTTATTGCCTAGGTATGACTCTGACTAGTACTGTGCTTGATAGGAGAGAAAAAATCAAGTGCATGAAAGTGCAAGAGGATAATATTTGTTTGAGGGGATCCACGTTTAAATCTGACAGGTTTTTCAAATGATTATATGTTGGCAGATATTTAGGAAACAGTTAAATTGTTTGAATTAATGCCCAGCACTTCTGGAAGCATATAAATTTACAAACTGCTAGTGCGTCAGTAGTTTTAGACTAGCCTATCAATAGTTTCTTTCCTGATTGTCGGAATTTTACTTTCCTGATACTTGGAAATTTTTTTTAATTATTATTTTATTTTGTTTTATTTGCCATAGAGTTGGAGAATCTCAGCTTCATTTTGGCTGTGGTTTTATATCTCTGCATCACACTAAAAATAACTAGTAGTGGATAGAGACTGTCTATTGAAAAATCATTTAATTTTTGTTCTTGAGAGATGATCTCTGCCTTAAAGCTGAAAGCTGAGGAATCTCACTATCTCTGTTATTAAGACTTCATATTTTAGATAGTGGAAAAGTGTTTGAATTCTTTCTGGTAATGTAATACTTTGAGGTAGCTGGAGCTTTCTGTATGCTATGTATTTTATCTTTTTACCCCATTCAGACAACATTTCAGACTGCATATCATTTATATTATTAATGGCAGTATTGATTTCTCAGATCAACTTTAAAAAATGACTTGCTGTTTTACAAGAAAACCATCAAAAGGATTAATGTGCTTTTTCTTTGTACATCTACTCTTCTATCCATTGAAAATTATGATCAAGCCAAATGTCATTGGATTATCATCCTTGCTCTAAGGAACCGTGTATAATTACATATCCTGATAAAGGCATGTTCTTTTTTCTTTGGGGAATGGATACACTGGTGTTGCATTACTTGCAGATGTGGAATTATTACTCCCTGATGTTAACGTAGAGATTGCCTATGGCTAGTCAATAAAAGCATGCTTTGTTTGCTTTTTTTGCTTAATCTGCATGCAGAATAGATATAGGTGCTACAGGAGAATAAAGCAAAGACAGAGGAGGAACCTTGTTGCTTTTTAGAGCAGGGTGTTACTGTACTATTTATTGAAGTTGCATGAAACAATATAAAGTGTTGATGTTTATGAGAAGCGTTGTTTATAAAAGTAAATATTTTCCCCACCTTTCTACCACTGTGACTAAGATACTTTACACTTTAAATTTTATTTTCCTTCCTATAAACATTTCTTCCCCTCCTTTCTTTCCCCTACCCTAACATTATGTAGTTGATTTAATTCTCTAGATTGCTTTCCTCAAACTCTAACTTGAGTTCATTTTGTTATGTGGTGACCACAGTTATGGATGACGCTCCCCCTGGCACACAGGAGTACATTATGTTACGGCAAGATTCGATCCAATCTGCGGAATTAAAGAAAAAAGAGTCCCCTTTTCGTGCTAAGTGTCACGAAATCTTCTGCTGCCCACTGAAGCAAGTGCACCTCAAAGAGAACACAGAGCCGGAAGGTTTGTGGCACTATGGATCCATGTTCTGTTTGTTTCTATTATTTTTATTTTTCCATGTATGTCCCGAGAGTGTGCTGTGTGTTTCCCAGCCTGTGTCAGTGTAGTGCAACTGATGCAGGAAGCGTGATGCACTCCATGTCCCCCTTTGCTTGCCTGTTAGTGTCTGATTTGGCTATCACGGGACACTAGAATATAAGCCATGTACGGTATCATTCTAGACAAGACGTAAAATGACGCTGCTTTTTCTTAAATAAAGTCTGTTTGTTTCAGCTCTCATCATTACACACTGCCCTTTTTTTGGCTGCCAAAAGTTGCTTGCTACTTAAACGGCATCAATTCCTAGTTGGTTCTTTCCAGTAACATTTCCGAAGCTGCACTCTGCTGAAAATATGGCACTTAGGCTCAGATTCAGCTTATCCCCAACACCTTTCACTCCATAAGGCTTCTGCATAGCGCTAGAGAATGCTCATGACAGCTGTACTTCAGTGAAGCAGGATGAAGTTTGTATGTAATGCACGCCCAGTTGCATTTTGGAAAATGAAATGCATGCAGAGCAGAAAAAAAATGAGTAGAATGTTTTCCTTTTCAGATAAAGCAAAGGTATGGTCTCTTCTAATGCTGTGTTTACTAATATGAAATTACTAATGAGGTATCTATATCTTTAACTTGTTCGTCTAGTGTACATAAGCTTAAGCTATTTTAAATTATAGTTTTTAATATTTTCTCTTAATGTTCAATATGTGTTTTGCATTACTGCCTCATATTCCACATGGTAAGCCTTCTACTTTTTGCATAAGCTACAGTACCTGCCAAGACAAATAATGCTACTGCTGGTAGATGTATTTTAAAATATTAAGGGCTGGATTCTGCCACAATTGAGTCTGCAGGAACGGCAGACTGAGCAGGTTGGAGCCCTTTCGCACAAATCACTTGTATTTTTCTCTCTGTAATGATGGGCATCGGTTGCTGAGCTGTCACTATTAGCTCAGCATTAAGTATTTCAGTCAACTGCTTTCTCCTGGTACATACCCCAGATTTTGCATGAATGTTCTTTGCACCACTTCTGGGAGATCTGTGTCTTTTATGTAAAAAGCATTTTACTAAAATAGCATTTCTTTCTCATCTCACTAGAAATATTAAGTCTGACACAAACACTAGTGTAAGGTGTGGAGAGAGGTTTTTTGTTTCAGTGATGATATAACTGAATATTAAAATTGTGCTTTGAAAACACAAACCTCAATTCTCCTCTCAGTTCTGGGGCTGACTCAATAGTAGTTGTGTTTTCATAATTCTGAACTCAGTAAACATGAAGGAAAGGTGAATCCCATAGCACTCTTCTGCATTAGCAAATACAATGAATTTCCTATCATCTGTCAGGTTTTGTGTTGTTCATGAGTAAACTATGAGCCCGGAACTGTTCACGTCAAGCTCTTCTATGAGTATGATGACAGCTGAGTTACTAGAGGTGCTCAGCATCCTTGGCAAGTGCTATTTGGTGAAATGAAAGGTTCCATGTGAGCCATAAAGAGAAGGTTCCTAAACTTGGCATCATTGACTCACATGCTATATTTCACTTTTCCTTTGTGCTCGTGTGGAACTCCAGCAGAAGCTGATGGTCATTTCAATGGAACTTATACTGGGAGTTGGATTCCTGCTGGGGACTAGCTCTTAGCTAGGTCTGATCATTTTCAGTGAATAAATCAACAATTTACATGCTTAATGACATGTAATGTTCAAGAGGAACAAGGGAAGCAGAGTTTTGCTGGGCCTTTTATCTCCTGGGACCATGGTTTGGTTGAGGAATTCAGGATCCGCTGGGAGAAGCTTGCGAGGTGCAGGCTCTAAGTGAAGAGCCGGGGAGCATCAGTTCTGCCGTGTTGTCACCTGGAAGCCAACAGTTGCTCTTCTTAGATTCTCCATAAATCTACGTTCTCTCTCTCTCTCCAACAACAGCTGTGTTACTCCTTCCTTCATGGCATACGGTATCGTTAATTGTTCTTACTGAAAAAGTTTAGTTCTGAGAGGAAAGCTTTTCATCTTCAACTGCAGTATACAAGGATGAATGTCTCTTCCCCTTTTTATCCTTCCTCCTCTTCTCCAGGAATTTTGCATTACTAGACAGGGCACAAGACGCTATGGCCATATGGACTTCTCCCACCTGAGTTGATGGGAATTCATAGGAGTATCAATTTTTATTGTTGTCTGATTTCTATATGGTTTTCTGTGAAATATGTTGCCTCTGGCATGAGGGGGACAATATATGTTTAGGAGTCCTTTTAGTCTCCGTTGCAGCTTCAATTGCCCGGGCTGCATTGGTCTTTTTCTTCAAAATCTGGGAATTGCCTGGCAGTGGTGTTAGACCCCCTGAAAGACCGCTGTATGTCATCTGAAGTGGGTTTTTGGCATGAAGCTTGGAAAACTTTGAGTATGAAATGATGTGAACTGTGCTTTCAGTGCAAACGCTTAAACAATCTGTTGAAGTTAGTGGAGTGGCTGAAACAAACCCTACCTGAATACCTTCTAGTGCGAACCCAGCAGTTAACAGCTCAATTGTGCTGTGAGGATGAATGAAAATAAATGTTTAAACCTTTTACTGTAGCATAATTTACACATTTTTGAAGGTACTGGAAAGTACAGCAACTAAGAATCTATTGCGAAAGCTCTCAGAGTAAAATGTCATAATGGAAGTTTTATGGAAAACTGCAGACTTGAAAGACTCTGCAGAGAGTATAAAAATGTACCTTTTTATCTGCTGAGTAATGACATGGGAACACATAGTAAATTCTGCATGTTTCTAACTTTGCAACTCTTTGTCTAAATATTTCATTTAGATGATGGATTTCTTCTCTGTGCTTTTCAACCACTTTCATACAGAGTTAATGCTTGGGGTATCTCATTTAACACTTCAGGATTTGAACCCCCTAGGCATGTATGATGATACCAGGAAAAGATTTTCCTGGCTTTTTGTAGGGATGTTTGGGGAACGTTCTACTATTTGCTGAAAGACTTAAATACCACCTCGCTCTGGTATCTGAACCAGGTGGCTCATCGTTTCTCCTATCTCAGGCCCATTTCTAAAAGCAAGAGAAGGAATAAGAAAGTCAGATCCATGTTTCCTAAATTACCCTGTCTTGGTTTCTTTTCTTTTCCTGACACTCTACCTGCCTGCTTGCAATGTCATCATTTTTCACAGCACCCACATGCCTCCAAAACAGAACAGGCCCAGGGCCAGTACATTTGATACCAACCTGGAGGACACATAGAAGGTCCTTGGTGCAGGGACTATAGCAAGGACAGTCTTTTTTTAAGTGGTAGATGTGGAAGGAAGGAGGAGAACAATAGGATAACACAACAATATTCTCTTCCCCAAATGTGGAAATTTCCATTTGGGTCCAGTGCTAGCAGGGTGATGTCTGTCGGTCTGGATCGCAGTTCATTTAGGATGCTACATTTCCTAATGCTGTGGGAAACTTTGGACTAAGTTAAAAGATAAACTGCTGCTTTATTCTGCATCACTCCAGCTCTGTTTTGTCAAAGTCATTCTACAGTTTACAATGTCGTGGATCTCTCAAACGCAATAAAACAAGTGGACCTGACATCCTTACCTGGATGCTAGGTCCTGTGGGCATTGTGCATTGTTTACAATTACATCCAAGCAGCAGCAAAATAGAGGGTGTTTTTGTAGCTTCCCTCAAGCCAGGAATACGCTGCTAGCAGGAGAAGGGCCATCTGAAGTACATTTTGCAGCTATTTGTTCTCTTAAATAGTTTAAACATAAGCTGCTGCTATCTGTATAAAACATGGTTACATAAAAAGAAGTCTGCTCCTGGAAAACTAATTTGAGTTGTATTATTACATCCAGAGGAGGGAATATAATGAGAGAAATGTTTTTTAAAAACACCCGTTGGTTAGTCACAGTCACATAATCAAGAGTCTTGGCCTCTTGCCCACAGTTCTGTTTTCATGTGGGGGTTTTTTGCCCTTTTTTTTTTTTTCTTTTTTTTTGGGTAACATTTAGTCTCCCTCCAGGCATACATAACCTTTTTACACAGAAAAGCAGACAAGCATGGCAAAATATGTATTGGGGATGGGGAGAGGGAAATCTGGGATAGCAGCTGGTAATGAGGAAAGGCAGCTTTCCTCAACCAACAGGAAATCTGATTAAATAGAAAATGTTAAGGATGCTAATGTGAAACAAGCAGCTTTGTGGTTGCCCTTGACAATGGCTTGTTATCTTCATCCCTAGCAATGGGATGACTGGCAGAGCCAGTCCCGGGGGCGAGGAAAAGGTAGGACATTTAAGTACATTATGTGGGAGGCTGGCTCTTCTGCCTACTCCATGTGCACACGAGGTTTTGTCACCAGCAGAAATTCGGAGCCTTTATGTTGTCATACTGAATGTCCCTTTGGTGCTCCAAGTGTTGTGTCACCACTGATAGTACTGTTACTTGGCACTCTAATTATATGCTTTTCTTCTAGACCAGATCAGTTCTATTAGCCCAGCTCCCTCATTTAATTATGTTAATACATGTGCATTTCTGCACTTTAGAGGAGAAAAAGAAAGAAGAGGGAGGAGAACCTGTATTTGAAATCATGGAGAACTAAGAGGTTTTTAAACTTTATATATTGTTCAGAACTGAAAAAGACTTTGTATTCCAGTGGGGAATAATAGAGATGAGCCACGTGAAACATAGGTCCGTTCACCTGTGCTGGTCATGTCTGAGATGACCGGGCACACTTGGCTGTGAGACACCGGTGAGGAGGTTTAGCATCTGCGCTGTGGGTGCATCCAGCCTCAGATTTAAACTGGACCAACAGCTGCCTGAAAGAAACTCACTGGTTCATTGAATATGGGCTCCTACTAAGTTATATGATCCTATTTATAAACTTTATCAGGGTTATGGTCCCTTGATACTAAATTAATCACGTTTTATAATTTTCCATGATGTTTTTCATCATGTCTTCTGTTTTCAGTGGAGGTGAAAAGTGCAGACTTGGTATCCCATTTGCCAAGGCTCTTGCCAGGAGTATTTACCCCTTTCCTGCTGCAGCTAAGCTGTCTGGCCTGGAGCAGTTCATCCCAGGGAGGAGCGAGGGAGGGCAGGCGGTTTGCTATTGCCTGGTGTTGGGCGCTGCAGCCCCCAGTGCCACTCTCATCATCACCCCTTCCCTCAGCAAAGCCTTGTTCTTGACTCTGCTTTTGCCTGTACCTCTTGAGTCCTCCTGTGGGGAACGTGCCTCGCCTTACTCCTGAGTCCTGGCACTGGCAAGAATCAGCAATTAGCAATGTCTGAGCCTTGTCCAATGCTGAATGAAAATACACTCTAAATCCTGTCTGTCTGGATACACACGGAGTTGCTGCAGCTATGGGACCATATCTGTAGAGAAGGATGATCTAAAGGGAGTGACATAGACCACAAAAGCCCAAAGGTCTGAAGCTGCCACTGTTATAATGGCTTTCTTCCCCCAAAGGGAAACCGACTTTGACTTGAGTGATTAAATGATAACCTTCTATTTCGGGGCATTGGGAGGCAGTGGGGACAACTGCGCTCTTATTTTCTTCAGATGCTTAGTACATAAAGCAGAATAGCTCAGTCCTGTAAGTGGCTGAGCCCTCTTGCCCTGATCCTCCAAAGCCTTTAAGCACACGATTAACTTTAAACATGTGAGTGCTCCCAGCAGAGTCAAAGGGGTTGGAATGTATTTAATGAGCTTACCTGAACGCAGTCTGGGCCTGGCTTGGGCTCAGGCTCAGACAGTGCAAATCCAGTGTAATTCCACCAAAATCCAAGATTTACTTAATATTTACTTGTCTGCAAATGAGATCAGATCCCCCTCATAGAGTTTAATTTGGTATCTTCTTTTCTTACTCCCTTAGGAGTTTATGTGGTCCTTATTGCCACAACCACTCACAATTGAACATGCTTGTCCTCATAGCACTGCTGTGCAGTAGGGAAATTTAATATTTCCCATTATAAAGGGGGAAGTGAAGAACTTGATTCTCAAAACTATTTGGCCATCTCATCAGCATTAGTAACAATAACACTGCCTACTGAATAAGCTGAGCACTAGGTACTTAACTATTATCTTTGGAAGATTCTGGGGTATGACATTTCTAGCCATGTAAAAATACAGCAGAGCTGGGAATTCAACATTTTTCCACATATTTAAACTTAGGATTTGAGGTTTTCATCTTTATCTTCAGCAGCAGCTCTGCAGCAGCCTCTGCCAGCTGAACTGCTGGCTGCCTCCAGCCCTCCCTTCCTCTTACCTCCCAACATGTGCTGGTGCGGTGACCTGTGCTTCGGCAAGCTCCAGCACCAAACACCTTCTTGTCTCGCCACGTGAGTTACAGAGTGGCTTGGCACTAGATGAGCCCGGTGCTGGCCGTGGCAGGAAGGATGGGGTGGCATGGTGAGGGACAGAGGACAGGAGCAGTCAGCGTTAGCAGGTGATGCGTGAGCGGTGACAGGTTGTTAAGCTCCTATTTCAGCTTTACCCAAAGCTGTTATCCTCTACTAGTTCTTTCATTTTCTGCACTTTATTTACTTTTCACCAAGTATCTGCCTCTATGCTGGGTGTTTGCATGTCCAACTGTTTGCTGCCCTATAAAAAGCATCTCTTTTTAAGGTGGCTGGACATGATTTAAAGAATAAGGTGGTAACTGTTTAAAGTACCAAGCAGGAGGCATCTAATTGTTGATTAAAATACTTCTGTCGGCAGGTATTACGATGATTACCAAGTGTATATTGAAGAAAGCATTTGAGATTTTAAAGAAAAGTCACTGAATGCAGCATTTTGAATGGCTTGCAAAATCTCCTTTGTTCCTGAATTCACAAGTACCTGCCACCTCCCAGGAGGTCAGTGTGTTATACACAGCCGTGATTCCTGCATCCTATTGATTTGATTTGCTAATTCCTTTTAACTAATACACCTGCCAGGTTATTCCTACCTGCCTGAAAAATAGACTTTTTCAAAGGTCTATAGCTCTTGCTGTCAGCTGAACGTGACCTGAAATAATAAGGATTACAGCTGGAAGATCCTTCTCACTGTGTATACACACACCTCTCAGTCCAGGAAATAGTGTGTGCATCTTAGTCTGTTTGTTGGAATTAAATCTTTAGAGTAATGTAGCTGGAGGAAATGAAGATAAAATATAAGGAATAAAGGTAGTCCAGGCACCCTTCTTCCAATAGGAGAAGGATTTCAAACTTAGCAGTACCACTGCTCTCTCCAGGCTGCTGCTCAGGACAGCAGCTCACAGAGGGGGAATTCAGCTGGTGTCCGGCATTGATGGACCGATGCTCACCCTGCAGTCACTTCTCACCCAGCACTCTTCACAAGAGCTGATATTTAAGTCGTAGTTCCTGCAGACTTTGTCCTTTGATCAAACCTACCGTTACAAAGTACCTTTGTGTGTGCATCTGTTATTGAATCCCTAGTCCCTTTTGGACTATGTTCTTTTTTCTGCTAGAAACTTTCTTTAGTGCCCAGGTGTTTCTTGTCCTCTGTAAAGCATCGTCAGTTTTCAACCTTCTAGTCGGTGCTGATTTTCCAGCATATGCAGACCTGTCTTTCTGGCTGACTGTGCTCATGGAGTCAAGTCCATAAGTAATAGATGCACCAAGAGTCCTCACAGTACTTTTGTCTACCATCTCACCTGGCCATAAGTAACAAATTGGAAATTAAGTGGTTTGTTGAACTGGGTTTTCCTGGTGGAACAATTCAAAGGTGCAGCTGTAATTGTGAATTGTGTAATTGTTAGCCAAATTTGCACTCTGTATCATCAGAGAAGTTTAAGTAATGGCATTAGGGGCAGTTTTAGTGCTTTTATGTCAAGAAAATGGGTTTTAATTCTCAAGCTGGAGCTCACCTCACCACTGAACAGGTCATGACAACCTAGAGAGAACTCTCATCTCTTACCTTACCTGTGTACTCTTCAAGGTGAATCTTTTCTCTATGCCTTTTACTATTTTACTCTCATCTCAGAATAAATATTCATTATGGAGACAGTATCTAGTACTTAGCATATCTGAAGTAGGATGTTTAGACCAAATGAATCACACTGATGTTTTTTTCTCATCTCATGTTTAAAGGACTCTTTGAGAGCTTCAAAGAATGCTCCTTGTATGGAGGAAGGCCTTTGTCTTGCTACTTTTTTATTCCATCACTCTCCTGAGAAACCATCAGACTTCGCTCTTCAATCTGTCCTCATTTTAAATAAGATGATGTTGTTCTTTATTAATAATGAAGGTTCTTCTTTGTACCTTATTCAACTACATGGCCCATCATAATTATTGCACAACCGTTTATCAGAAGTAACGTCTGTAGTATTTAAATACTAGCCTTTGGGTTAAGAGCACACCAAATTTTTCATGCTGTTCTAGGTTAGGACAACTCTGGAAACAAGGAGTTGTTAAACTTTTTAACTGTCATTGGAAAGTTGTTTCCTTTCCCAAGGCAATCACTTACAAAAGCATTTAGGCATGTCTGCATGGTGCAGCAGAGCGTGCTGCAGAGATCCCCTAGCTACCGTCCCACATCTATGCAGCCCAGTGCAGCACCATGCAATGGCGTTGATAATCTCAGAGATAATTAGCTTGAGTGACTCACAGTATTATGTTGCAGCATGTCTATGGTTTCCAGTTCCAGGTTTAGCTCAGCTCCTGTCTAACTCGGGGGTTTCTTCTCTTCATTCCATCATCAGTCTGGGCCTTCAGCAGCTGATAGCTCTGCATGCACAGAAGTGAAGCCATAATAAAAGGTGAGGTTCATCAGAAAGTCTAGCAGACTCCTTACCTCTAGGATTATCTGGAAAGGAATGGAGTCTTACTTCGAACTCAGTCTGGTCTCCATGTGCTCCCTCAACTCTGTTTTTCTCTCATGCTTCTCCATGTTCTGGATACTGCTCTGTCAGAGTTATGGATGCCTTCAGAACAAAGCTGAAGAATTTGCACAGCAGTGCAGTTTATTTCAAATACGTGGTGAGCGCGCTATACAGTAACATGGGTTAGTGCTCTTTTTTGAGTGCATAAGCAGTTAACTTTTGGCAGTCGTACTTTTGTCTCTTTTTTGTTCTCTTTTGAGTGTCCTGACCTGTAAATCTGAAGAAACTGAAGAAGCTTTAGCAGACCTCATTGACCATAACAGCGGTCCAAAGATTGCACAAGGCCAGAGTTTTCCTAGAACAGTTATGTAAAATTATTGAATGCTTTTTTCAGTAGTGTTTGTGAAAAGTCAGCCCTCAGACTGTTTCATACTCAGTTTTTTGCCCACTGGTATCTTATCTAGAGTTTTCCTGCTGTGTGCAAGTTCTTTGATTTTGCTTATATGCTTAAAAAAACCCAGCTTTTGTAGGACAGTGCAAAATATTTGCACATCTTCTGTTTAAGCCAGCTCTCATTCTCCAAGACAGAAAGGTATACAATCAAGCAACGGTGTTCAGGAGGACTGAATAGGTGATTGCTGGGTATTGATCCCAGTGTGCGTGCTTGTTTCTTTCTACCATGTGTTTGAAAACACTGAGGCAGACAGATCTTTTGTTTTGAAAGACTGAGATTACAGAAAATGTTGGTTAAACCCTAAAGGTTACAAGGGACACAAACTGCAAAGGTTCTGACCTGCAGAGGTGCATCCAGCATATGGCTGTACATCCTCTTCAAGTGTCACAATGCTCCTTGAGCTCCTGTTGTAAAGAAAATGATGGTGCATTTTGGAAACAAGGAGAAATCCTTTCTCAGGCATCTTGGATGCTCCTGATCCGAAGCTGTCTGTCACCATTTTCAAGTGCACTAAATAATTCTTGCATGTTGATTTAGTAAGGAAGAAAATTAATAATATATATGTATGAATATATTGATATTAAGAATATATGTATCAATAAACTGTCATGAGACTTCTGAGGGCATGGAGGACTCTGATACCAGTGAAGTATGGGCTGGTGATTTCAGGAATAGGGTTGTTTTCACTCATTTCTCCCACCTGCCCTCATGGGCATCATTGGTTTGGAAGCTTTACCAACTTTGACATCACTGTTGTGAAGACAGATGAGGCTGCAAGAAGCGTCTGCCATGGAGACCATCTGCAAGACAGGAATCTGGGACTGCAGTGAATGTGGTGCTAAGTTTTCCTTCTTTTGGAAAAGGCATTAACAGCATAAACCACATTTGTGGTGAAGTCACTCTCTTCTCTAAACCTGCCTTTCTTCCGAGCAGTGGTATGGTTTTTCATTTCTGCAACAAGTGATGCCAAATATGACGCTTAATTGCAAGGGTTGTTAAAAACGTAGAGTTTGTTTCAGTTGTGCATGTTTGCTTAATTGGTGCCTGCTCCTGTTTCTCTTCCTCTGCAACTCCAACTTGAGTCAGTAGTTGAAGACCGAGCTTTCTCTCTAGTTGCTCTTACTTCTGGTGGGTATAATTCTCTCATTTCAGATAAGTGGCAAAGCTGACAGCAAATGTTGCTAGTGTCTCTTGAATATTGTTAGTAGAAAATGTTTAAGTTTCACATAGGATGTTCCCTTCTAATGATGAGCTATCAGCATGAACCCAATAGAGTTCATATGGCTGGCCTTTTTATGATAAACTTAGATTAAATACACTGTAAAAACAGTAGTAAGCAAAAATTTGAATGGGACTTGAGCTGCCAAATGCAAGTAAGCATTTTCTTCAATCACTTGGATATTAAATTAGATAAATGTAAAAATGGTGAAATTTTGCTGGTCTTTGTACTAATAACAAAGGAGCATGTTTAGGAAATTACTATTTTAACTGAAAAGAATTTAATGTAGTGCATTTAATAATATGTGCAGTGAAATGTACAGTCAGTGTGATATGGTTCTGGATATATAAAAAAATACAGTGCTAGTTGTTTTGAAGTTGAAGGAAGTTCTAAGTCAAAACAAGCTTTCCTGCTGGTGCTGAAGAACATATTCTTCATGATATGCATTTGCTACTCAAGTGGAAGTTATATATTCTCTAAAATTCAGATGGATGCTCTGCTAGAAAAATTCCTTTGCCCCTTGATAGTTTCCCTCTGAATAACAGACGAAGATGTTATTTAAAATCACTCGTCTGCTATGTTGCTGAGCCAGCTACCTTCGAGACATGCTGATTAACCTTGAGGAAGACTAAGCAGATCACCGAAAGGTTCCTGAATTAACGTGGCCTCCTCCTCTTAAAGACTGATGACCTTCTAACCAAAATTAGTAGGTTGGTTTTAAGAATGGCAACTTCTCTTGTGGAGGTTTCTCTTGGCTGCTTGTTCTTTGGCACACTAAGGTACATGCTTTCCTAAGGATGTCTGTTCTGTGTGTAAATAATATTTCTTTCAAATTCAGAATACAGGAGAACATCTTCAGAATGTAATGGCAGCAGATGCTCGGCTTGTGCAGGCTGGTTCTATTGGGAATCCCGAGAACTCTGAGTTGATAGGTTGTGTCTGCTGAAAACACTTTTGAAGATAAACGCACTTTTCATTTGCTGAAGAACACTTCTATTCCCCATTCCTGTTAATTTGAAAGCAAGTTGCAAATAACTATGGCCTAATCGTCAAGATGAAAGATGGATTGAGTCGGATAGTAGCAATAAGAGAATGGGTATAAAGAGCAGCAAGGAGGAGACAGCAATTTTTGAACTGTAAGGCATCATGGTACTGAGGAGGAGAGGTTAAAATGGGAGAAGGCAAATCCGATGATGGGAAAGAAGGATCTGTTAGGAGAGTGGTTAAGAAGCTGGTGGTATGAGCAGGTGAGCAGGTGCTTTTGGATGAACTTGTTGGTTGCAAGTGAGATCCAAAATTGAAAAATTGAGGGCTCCCTGAGCTCTAACATAGTTAGAAGGCTACTGCATTAGAGAGGAGCTGGAAGCCCCTTCTGGATGGAAACCTGAGAGAAATGACCTGGAGAGCACAGGGATCTCCAAAGAAAAACAGATCAGTTACTCAGCTGCAACTTTGTTTTGACTAAGATCATTTATATTATGCTGACACTGCCAGAGAAACATGGTCTGTTCTTGGGTTTTTCTGCCTCACCCTGGGAAGATCGGACCCATGAGCTGACCAATCAGATGTGCAAAACATAGCCGCTTCTTCTCTAACTCCATGTTCACAACTCTGTACATATCCTCATATGCATGAAATGATTCAATAATCTAAACAATGAATTCCAACCACACAGGTAGTTGTCTATATCCTCAATTTATGTATTTTTAATGAAGTACATTGACTTCTGTAGAATGCTGCCAATTTATATCTGATCAGGTGTTTATGGGCAGATTCTTTAATTTGCACATGCAAATAAAAACATGTGCTTAATTATTCTTCCAAGAGACTTAACTAAAGAAAATCACAGGGTAGCACTGTGACAATTTATTCTTGATATAATCTCTCCTATAGCAGAATTTATATTGCCTCAACAGAATTGAAAAGGTGCCTTTTAAAAAATAATGTCTCAAATGGACATCATAAAAAAACCCAAAACCTAACAACAAACCCCAACCAACGCTCCTGCCAGGTTCTTTTTAGTGTTTTGGAGTTGGGGTTTTTTTAGGAGTTTTATTGCCAGCTTTTAAAATCAGCTTGTTTCCAACAGAATCATGTTGAGATGGATGCTTGCTGGCATTTTTCTTTGTAAGTTCTTGGCCAGACTTATTTATGGGTAAAATTGGAATTCTCTTATCATGGGATGGATACAGTGAGAGTGGTAGTTGACTTCAGGTCAACTTACTGTCAGAGTTCTTTAACACATCCCCAAAGATTTCATCACAAACCTTTGAAAGGCACCAGTGACTAGCTTGGTGTTGCAGACGAGTTCTATATTTAGCTCTCCTCTCTTACAGGAGCTGTTTCTTATTCAAGTGCCAAACTCTCTACCTTCATTCCTTGTTTTATTTCTAGCAGTCTTGCTGTATAACCTGCGTTTCATGAGTCATTCTCTTTCCCTCTGAGTCGGTGTCTGAGCTCAATCTATGTTGCTCTGAGAAGTCTATCTTCTCTGTTTAGTTCTAAGGAAGGGATTCTGGCTGGGAGGCAGAAGGAGCTTGGGAAAGGAGCATCCAGTAAAATACTGTTTGGTTTTCAGTCTCCTGGAGTTGATGTTTATGATGAACACTTACTTTTAAGGACACAAATCCATAGGAATATTTTTTATAATCCATAAGTCAAGGTTTGTAAGGAAAAAACGCAAATCTAAACTCACACACCAGATTTCTCAAGAGACTCTAGATTGGTTAGAAAGGGAACTTTAGTTAAAAAGTTCAGTTTTACTACTTTGATATAGAATGGGACTCCAGGGAAGGATCAAAACAGATGGGTTCTTGTAGTTGGTAGCTTGAGCAAATTCACAAATAGTTTAGCGCTTCTTTATGGTCTTTAAAAATCTAGTGGTTACAATGTTAGAGTATGGGAGAGTTGATGTCTGATTTCTTCATCATTGTAATAAGGAGACTTTCTATTTCTTGAGTAGTATAACTTGTTTGAATTGGCATTGCTCCATTTGAAGTCAATGAATCTTAAAGCTGTGAAGCAGAGGGATTGCAGGAATGGAGTGAGTATGGGCTGACAACCTGGCTCCTAATGCTTACTTCTAACTTCTTGAGAGACTAAATACTCAAGGTTGATTTTATATGTAGTGCTGCCAAATGTTCTAGGAATCCTCTGCCACTCCATTAAGCTTAGCTGCAATGAAGGTCCTGTAAAGAACAAGCGATAATGGCTTTGCCTGCTTGAGCTACTCCTAATAGCCCTTCTCAGCAGACTGTTGAAAAACAAATGAGAGGGGAGGTGGGAGGAACAAGAAGAAATCCATATGCACAAAACTGTGAGAGATCTTATCTGGAACTGTGTCTTCTGCAGCTTTTAAGAGTGTAACATGAACTCTGAAGACTTTGGAGGGAAGTGCTTTCAAAACTGCTTTTTGTTAAATAATGAATGTGGTTTACCAAAAAAGGGGTGTGACTGTGCAAATGTGCCATATAATTGCATAATTGCATGGGTCACATCTCATTATCAACTTTGCATTGCATAAATTGATTACTTTCATTTGGGGTCTAAATTAAGACAAGAAAATAATTTCTACTTTTTTTCTCAAAGTGCCTTCCTTCCTTCCTTCCTTCCTTCCTTCCTTCCTTCCTTCCTGTNCCTTCCTTCCTTCCTTCTTCTTTATATATATATTATAATTTCATGGATTCCCTGCTCTGCTTTCCAGCTTTGCTACCTGGAGATCTGAAACTAGACTGGCTTTAAAATCTGTGTTCTTAAATGGTGTCTGGCTATGAGATGACTTTGGGACATGCACAATCTCTCTTTCAATCACTTTTATTAATTGTACTTCCTGAGCTCCTCTCTGCTGAAAAAATTCTTAGTTTAAGGAACATGTAGTTAGGAGGGTGGCTGGCTACAGCCACCACCCATATTTAATGCTAAAAAACTGTGGGAGCAGGTCAGTGCTTCCTCTGTAACAGTGCGAAAGTTTCCTGAGCAATAGCAGGAGTGTTCACTGGAGTCTTTCCCATGTGGACTTCTCCTTTCATGGTTTATAGAGATTCCTCATTATAAGCCATCTCATCCTCCGTTTTCTGTAAGAACAAGACTGGAGGTTAAATTGGGAAATTATCCTAGTCATCTTGCAAAATTCTTCTGAACCTTTCCCTCTCTCTTAAAGGTCACTCTGAAGACTAATATATCAACATATCTTATAGGGTACCTGTCTTCTTCAACAAGACTGCTTCAACTAGTAGAAGATGTGAGAGTTTTTCCAACATGATTGAGAAAACTATTGGAATATTAGGTAAAGGTGTAGTCTGGGCAGGAGTCAGGGCTTTGCATATTGAAAAACTCCAGATATTCAGGAACTGGAAACCATGGGTTGTCTCTCCATCTCAACAAATCAGCTAACAGCTCAGACAGCTCAATGCCTTGTCATGTCCTCTCTGGGTAACCCTGTGATGCCATTCCACTTGTTGCATTTGATTGCAGGACAAGGAAGTGAAGTGTAATTACATGTATTACATTCAATGTAGGCTGTATTGATCAGTTTGTTTTTCAGGCTCCTTCTACTTAGGATGACTCCATTTGTGTCATTTAAAAAGCCATTTATTATGTTAGTAGTTGATGCAGAAGTCTACTTCTTTTCAATTCCTCTCTACCCAAAGATGTATCTTTCCCTGGACAAAAAAAAATCACATTTTTCATCTAAAATAAATTCTTCCACCTGGAGAACAAAATGAGGAAAACCAGTGAGATCTCTTGGTCTCTTTCACTGCTAACAAATAATCATCTCATAGGTAAAAGGCGGCCAAATTTTATGTTTCCATATGCATATCCAATCAGTAAGTTCAAGTTATATTGCATATAAACAAATGCAGGTAAAGATCTATAAAAGAGATCTCTAAAGTCTCTTCTGTTTGTACCTCAACAGAGCATGTTCACTTTGACAGCGTTTGGCAGAGAGAAGAGCATCAATGAAAGATATAGTTACTAAGTACAAACTGTAAGCAAAGGAATGGCTAAGAAATTAAAGTGTGTAGGAAAATCCAAAAATCTGTAATTCCTGTGGTTTATAGTGGTCATTTTTTCTCCTTGGTTGTCAGGTTTGTGGACTAGAAGTTAAAAAGTTCATGAGCAGAAACACTAGCAAGCATTCTTTTCACAGAGAAGAGACTGTTGTGCTTGCTGACTCACACTGGCATAGTTTCAGCTTTAAGAGACTCAAAGTTTATTGACTGGGTAAGCTACCCTGCAACATTAATTGCTGTTGTCCCAGAACAGTGTATTTCCACTTAAGGACGCGTTTTCATTAAAGTAATAGACTTGGTTCTTATTTGTACTAGGTCATTCACACATTTTGATGGTTGGAAGGAGCCTTGCAGTGACCTTAAGTTATTCTTATAAGAATGTTACATCACCTTTTAGTTCCCTTTGCACTAAGGGCAAATAAAAGTCAGGTGTAATTGGATTGTGTGCTTCCTTAATGAGTAACAAATATATGAAATGGCTTAGGACAGTCTTGAGATTTTTTTCTGTAGCCTCTATACTATAATTAAGTCTATTAGTGTTGAATAATGGGAAAGCAAGGAGTATGTTCTTCTTTCTCATAGCGAATGAAGGAAAATGTCAATGCAGAGAACAGATTAGATATTCTGCACAGTATATCAAATTGTTCTACATGGCAAAATCACTTGATTAGGACAATTAATGCAGAGGTGTTGTGACTAGGTGCAAAAAGCGCTGAATGTGTAAAGTTTCTAATAAGTGCTGTAAGATTATGTCTCCTATTAAGCAATGGGAGGCGGGAATTCAACAAGGAGAAAAGATCTTTCCATGTATTAATTATATGTGAGTTAAGCAGCACTCTGCATAGGAGTATATTACAGCAGGACGTGTGGAACTAAGCTCACCCACAAAGCGCAGTAGTAAGTTCTCGAGTTGGATTTCAAGCCTGAGCGGATTAGGTTTTTCTGAATTGCAAGTGGGCTGCCAGGACTCAAGGCAGAAGTGACATGAGATCATCTGAATAACAGAGGCCACAGAATCTATACGGCATTATGCCCAGCACTTTGTTTGACTCAAATATATCTATCTGAAAGTCATCTCATCTTCAAGATGCACCATCTTCTTGGTGGTCTGTTTTCCTCTCAAAAGAGAAAATTGCTCTGAAATATGGTTGATACAGTCATCTTTACTTACTGTAAAATTTCCTTTGTCTTATCCATTAATTAACTGTATTTTCTAGACAGACTAGGTTTAAATATATTTGAACAAAACCATAAAGATTTTCATTAAAGTATACATAGAATGGCATGGCATGTTAATGGAAAATTGGTTTGTGTGGAGCTCTGTCAAAGGGAAGGTCCCCAGTGGTGTTTGCTACAGCCTGAGAGCACCTGCCTGGGACAATGTGTGCACCAGAGTTATGCGGGGAAGCGGGGGCAAACGGGGGGCACACCCACAGGGAAGGTGTGCAGCCTTTGGGCCAGTTCCAGCAGTGCCCTTGCAGAGCTCCCCTGAGTGCTAGTCTAGGTTCGGGGTGGGTTTTTTAATGAAGTTTACTCCAGAAGCATTTAGGACCCAGTAGGGAATTATTTCCAGTTAGTTCATGAGCCTAAATTTGGAAAATTGCCATCAGCAGCATTCGAACCCATTTGTTTGCCTGCAGAGGTCTATCAGCAGAAGTGATGTGCTAGGAAATGCTCAAGGGGTGGTGGGCTGGAGAGAGTCCTCCCATGCCCAGGTATCTGGAGAAAGAGACGCCCTTGTCCTTCAGTCAGGGCTGAAGTGCTTTTTGATAACTGAGAGACTGAATAAACCAAGGCTGTTCTTTTCTGGAACAAAGCCATTCTTAAATTAAATTTCAAGCATGTGTCAATTTTTATTTCTCCTCTTCTCTTCTCCTCCATTTTAAAAGTGCATAAATAGGGTGGGAAGGGGAATCATGAGTATAAAATTAATGCTCTGAAAATGTTCCTGTAAGTACTGGAGAGCAAAGGTATCGGCAGGCTTTCCCTAGCGGCTTCTCTATCTTATAATTTGAGAATTATCCTGTTTCCAAAGTCATGATCGTACTCTCTATGATTACAGACCACCATATGTACAGGGAATGTTATCAGAATACTGTGGCCCTTGAAATCTCTTGCAGGTTTGCCCACAAGAGGCATTTCTTATCTCTTCCAAGCCTGCTGTCGTGGTACTCTCCTCTCTGTGCATCTCTGGCATGTAAAGAAGACTTGGCCTTTACGTTGTACTTCTTGCCCCAAGGGAGATCTCCTCAGCAACCAAATTGCATTTAGTTCAGGGTTATGTAGGTGGGGAGGGTCAGGGAAAGAGGCCACATATGTTTCAGGTTTAATGGTGTGGTGAATTATGAGTAGCTAATTGGAGTGGTGTAAATAAAGGCAGTTGATCAAAGCAGGGAAATGTATATTTACTAAAGGGTTATTACTGGTTTTGTTATCAAATAGAATTCACACCCCAGCAAATTGTAAGGTGATTGACAATTCATTTTAAAATTACACATATTTGAAACCCTATACCCCCAATCTGCAAGAAAATAAAGTTTAAGAAATTGGCAGAAATGAACATACAGCTATAAGGCTGGAGGAAGGCTGGTGCAGCTAGTGAGCAAGTAAGGTTTTAAATCCATTTTAACAAAGCAGTAGGAAATTGTTTTATTAGGGCTCCTAGAGAGCTGCACATGCTGTGATTGATCTGAACATGTAAAATATTGATCACTGAGAACCTTTAGCTATAAGAAGAACCTATAAGGAGACAAGTACAGGTTACAAAATATGCATTAAATACACATTTCAATGCACTGATTACAGCAGGACTTAAGGAGGAAGGGAAAATAAAAATAGGGAAACATTTAAATTTGACTAGCAGGAGAAATATTACTTGAACTGTTTTAGATTATTCAGATTGGGACACAATGGCTTTTTGTCACAAAAAAAAAAAAGTCTTGATTAATGATATGGAAAAGTAGGTTTTAGTTTTACAAATGGTACTGAATTGAGAGTCAAGCAGATAATAAGAAACAATTTAATCTGATACATGAGGAGGATTAATTTTGAGTACCTGGGTTGTAATGGGGCAGCACAGCTCAATGCAGATAAATGGAAGATAATAAGCTTAGGAGAAAAGAACTCCATGGTAAATGACTGCTCAGATAGATGCTGCAGCAAGCTGACTTGGGGGAAAAATTAAAGTTACTGGAGAAAAAATGCCTACTCAGCAGCAAAGCCAAAGAGAGGAAATGGGATATTGAACTGCTGCTGCTGAAGGGGAGTCACAGAGGACTCAAACCGCTGTGGTTAGCGCTCACCAGTGCGCTGTAACGCTGGTGATGGAAAGGCAAAGTGCAAGCTCCAGAGGGAAATGCAACTCACATAGACAGAAATGGTCCTTAAGGTTCAGAAATCTCTACAGACAGTGCTGTTGTAACCATAATGGATAAGAAGTCAGGCATGGTGTGTAGGAAAAGGCGGTGGTTTTAACTCATATCAAAAGATGCTGCTCCTCCTTAAACCTGTTGCTCACTTCCCACCTAAAGAATGCCGTAAATGCCCCCTTTTTTCAGTATTTCCTTCTACCTGGCAAGATTTCTGTCTCCTTTCCTCACATGATTTCATTCTGTTTGCAGCCTCAGCTCAGCATGGCTGTGAGGATCATTCTATGTTTACTTGTGGCAGAAATAAACAGCATAGATCTCATTCTTGAAAGGTTAGCACAGGTGGCAGAGCCTGCTCCATAACTGAGATCAGTAAGAGTATGTGCTTTAAGACTGAATATATTCTAAGCTAGCCAGTAAAGCAAAAAGGGGTGATGATGTCTATTGTTACTGCAGTTGGATTGTGGTAATAGCTATCCATGGTTTAGTGTTGTCTCATATAACAAAAGCTGTTTCGTTCCCGCCTAAAACCATGAGAATCTAAGTAGATACTCCCAGATATTATTTCTCTGTCAAATAATAAATCTACATGAGGGTCAGTTAAAACCATGATTTTTTTGTCCATTCTCAGGCTGCTGGTAGGTGATCAATAACCCTTGCTGCAATGTGTTAGAAAGAGACTTCCCAGCTGTGAGTGTGGTTGACCCAGTAGTTGTCCACTGCATCGTCCTGCAACATACACCCACCAAAAATTTTGCGTTACATTCTGAAGGTTGTGTTCTAAAGATGTCTAAGTTACCTTTAAGGATAAAATATTAAAGGTAAAAGATATAGTAACTTAGTAACCTCTAGGGATGCTCCAGCATTCCAACTTAACAGCAATTTAATTAGAAAGGAAAGTAATTAAAGAATGAACATTATTTAAGAATCAACACTTTCAGCAACTGTCCTCTTCCTCTGCTGTTAATGTACATATTTGTTAAGGTTAAACTCTGTAGAATAGTATTCTCATAATGCCTCTGATATGCCGACTGTCAACACTGAAACATGGAAACCCATTTAAATGTATGAGCTAGGCCTGGGGTGTAAAGCCACTTGCACATCCATGTGGGAAAGACGTGGCCTGGCGGCTCTTGTGCAGGAGCACGGAGGGAGGGTGGGCTTTGTCCCTGCTTGCTCCTTGCTGCACGTGGCCCTAAGGGTGCCCAAAGCCAGGGCTGGACCTGTTCTTCCTCTGACCCTTCAAGCTGGAGGAAGGACCGTTACTGGCAGACTCACTTTCCATGGTCCGTTACAGCACCATGATGATTGGAGCTGCATGTGTGAAGTGGAGGTGATGTAAGTGCTAGTGAGCTGCAACATAAAGCCTGGGTGTCCTTGACAGTGCTCAAGCTGGGCACAGCATCGTCGTTGATTCATGTGGCTCTCAACGCACACATCGGTTTGAATACATGAATGCCCAAGCAGGTTTGCTTATACCCTGTTTTTCTGCTGATTATATTTTCATGGCTTCAGAATTCAAAAGCAAACTTTATTTTTATAAAGCCTTGTGCATGTCTAATGAGAGTCTTGACATGAAAGCTTTCTCCATCCGCAGGTACCTTGGGAATCCGGAGAGTGTAGGAGCCCTGCTGCTGTACTAGGGCTCTTTCAATTATACATTTTTTCATCATGATCTTCTAAATCAGAGTAACCCAGAATGAGTTTAACATGGTCCTATAATTACCAAACTTTGTTCTGCCTTTTCGCCTCTTGAATATATGGCTGTGAAGGCGTTTTAATAGAAGACTATGCTGTAACGGGTTTGATCTCATACGTTAAAATCTGTTGTTGCAGCTAAGCAATACTTGTAGGGGACTGTGAACCAGCTTGTGGTCTGGGGGAGTTTGAACTTCGTGAATTGGTCTGGTGATAAGACTGAGAGCAAGCGGTGCAGGAGCACCTATACCTTTGGCACCCAAACTCCAGTCCGCTGCCCAATGCTCTGCAAAACTGTTGTGCTGCCTGTCTTGCCAGCATGAAGATCCTTTCCAAATGCTATCCCACGCTTTCTGCAACCTTTTTGATCTCTGCCAGTTCAGCAGGACCGATATGGACTCGCCACCACAGAGACGTCGAGCTGTGTGGCCTTAATGAGATTCAGTAATTCCAATTATTGACACAGTCTCATAAATCACAATTCTGGAGTCTGCCACAAAAGTCCGTCAGTAACCCAAAGGCCGGTGATTAACCTGCGTACTCATTTCACAGCGACACAGAGGCACCCTGCTTTCCAGAGCCCACAGAAGGTAATCACTGTAACTGGAAGGTAATCAGCGAGAACGGGGTGTCAGACCGAGCCGTACGGGTCGTGCCAGCACCCCGTGTGCTGCACTGGCTGCGGCAGCTCCCCTTGCTGCAAGCCGTTTTCTGAGCCTTGTTCAGCTGCGTTCCCTGACACCAGCTCTTCTTCGGCCCTGCAGCACCAAACGTGTAGTAATTATTATAACACCACATTATGCAGAGTCAGGAAAATTATTATTACCCAAGGCAATTTTATATACATTACAAATTTCTTTTACAGTTATCGCTTTGAATTAGGACAGAATGCTCTGTGATTTGATCCAAGGCTCCAGCCAAAGAAACAGAATTGCATGCAAGGAGGGAGCTGATTTTCTTCTAGGCTGTGCTTTCCACTTTCAGGCAACTTTATGGTATGTCCAAGAGATGTAAGTGAAGCCAGAGATTTTCCAAAACACGGGTAGAGTACTTCTCCGGTGTGTGATGTGGAAAGGGAGAAAATAGAGTTGGAAAAATCTGGAGGAGACTCATCAAGGGTGGGTTTTCAGGGTCTAACCTCAGAGCTCCGGCCATGGAGGCTTGGTGCCGTTACTACTCTGACACAACAGGCTTGGGATAAATGTTTCCACTCACCAAGCTCCCGTTCAAATTTAACTGTCATGAAGCATCCATCTCACTGGTCTTCTTGGAACCGGCCTGCCTGCAGGCCCATGTAAAAGACTGCAAATCAAGCCTCACCTTTTTTCACTTAACTTCATAGGTCTAACTTTTTAAAGAAAAACTGGTTTTAAAATTAATACAATCAAAAAGGCAGTTTAAATAACAAAATATTCAACAGTTACTAAAGCCTTCTTCAACAGATTTGAGTGCAAGACTGAAAATGAACTGTTATCTTTTCAGTTATATTTACAGAATGCAGATTTGAATTGCAAAAAGGCCATTAAAAATAGCTTGTGCAATTTAAAACAGAGTCAAACTGACAAAGCAGAAAATAACATGAACTAGCGATGCACTTGTGTGCTATATCATGTTAATGATTCTGTTTTCTAAACCAGAAACAGCTCAATAATATATGCTGTTTCCAAACAAACGTATGTTTTATTAAAATAAATTAAGATAGAGAAAAATACAGCAGTGTGGGATGGGAAAGAAAACAATTATTCAGGAAGATTAAACTTGCTATACATCAGAGGTTTGTGGTGTGTCCCCACTGGGATTTTGTGTACTGTTTGTTAAGATTTTATCTGCAAATTTTACATCTGGACTCAGTCATTTTGTATGCAAGACTATGAGCATTACATGACAAAGATATAGCACAGGAGGAAAAGTTGTCCAAATGCTGTACATAGATACTTGCTTAAAAGCTATTCTGGAGTTCCAGTAATCTAACCTTTGAGATTCGAGAGGACAGCAACAGTAGAATGGGAAAAAGTGGGGGTTTGTTGTTACATGTTTGGTCTAAAGGCCAAAGCGTTTGTACTTGGAATTAATCTGCTTCATGTAACTGCTTGGGTACAGTGGATATTTGACAAAAGAAGTAAGTTAAACCTGTGGCAGCCGCTGCGTTACCCTGGCAATCAGAGTAATAGCACGTGCCTCTTGTGTCTGGGGCTGGACTGGTGATGCCTCTTCTCCAGGAGCCAGGCTGTGTTTGCATTCTTCGTGCTGAGGCACCGGATGGTTTTTGTGCTATTGACTTCTGCAGCCAAAACAGGCTCCAGAGTTTCACTCTGCCTGTGAGAACACTACAAAAGTTTATAATGCCGTTTTTCTTATGCAGGCTGATATCCATATGTTATGGGCAGACATGATGCTGCCTGGCACTGTGATGTGATCATTCCTTACATCTGCATTTTATTGTACATGATACGCCTGTGAGTGCTGGATGCCCAGAGATCCCCCTCTGGCTAATCTGTCATGTTCCCTTGACAGCTATTAAACAAGGATTTATCAACATGACTCAAAGGTACCTTTCTGGCACTTCTAATATGTAGAAATTTCAGTAAGGAAACTCTGTAGCTACTTGCTGATGCAGACCATGCAGCAAAGTCAAACCAGATGTCCTTAGGAGGGTTTTGATTCAGTGTCTATTGAAACAACAAAGCTGGGTCTTCACATGAGCTGAAGAGTATGTCCAAAATTGGTTGAGTACATTGGGCCTTACGGTTTCTTTCTGTCTGCCACAGTGGTTGCTAATTTGGCTCTAACTCTAATCACCCAGGTTGTGGTTAGGAAGAGGTGAACATGTAATACCTGCTGGGTGGCTGGGCCATATCCTGCTCAGGTCCAGCTGTGTTGACCAGTTTAGACCGTAGAGGTGGGACTTTGAGTCTCTCTCAAGATATTGAATGTGACCAGATCTCCCAGGGGTGCAGGTGGAGGATGCCAGGAATGTTGCTGGTGCAAATCTGGCCTGGAAGTTGGCTTTGAGCCTGAAGGTAACTAAGCATAGAAGTTCCCTCATAGTCTGTCCACTGCAGCTGGCTTTGGCCCTTTGAAACAATTGCTGCTTGGAGACTTCAGATGTGGGAGGGTGTTAATCTGGGTGACTGGGTCAGGTTTACCGTCACTGTATCTCTGGCCATTGACAAATGAATAAGTCTGTAGTTAAAGCTGATGACTGAGATGTGAATTCAGTTTCCCTCAGACTCTGGCTCTGATGCTGTATTGGCCAAGGCTGTTTCAGACTGTTCAGTTTGGGGCCAGGCATTAGTTTTCTAAACTTTTACACAAAGTTCTGCTTTTTCCATAAATACTTGGAGTTAAAAAAAATAAATTTGAACTGGGTCCTCTAGAAACTGGAATTCGTGTGGGGATAGCTGGGAGGTGGTGTACTTGGTGTCCTGGTATCCATGTCTCTCCATGGAAGTGCCAGTGATCAAAATACCTAGTTGTAGATTAATTGCAGCCAGCTTTTGGTAGGGATTCATATTCAGATGTTTTAGGATTTAAACCACTCTTGTAGTATCAAATAGAGTTGGCTGCAGAGAGAAGAGGAGGTATCATAACTGCAGAGTACGCATACTGCGTATACTTTTATTTTGGATGGATGTCCATTTCTATGTGGTACGGTAAGTTCTTTATTTTCCTGTTACTCTTAATGGTGATAAGCCTTGCAGGAAATTTTCTGATACTCAGTTGTTAGATATTATACACATCTCAGTACAGGTAAATAAGGCTGTACTTGAAAATTAAAATCCTGATTATTTTAATAGTGGTTATGACGTTGTGTCACTGTCTTCAAGGGGTTATGGCCTATGCATTGAACTTTGTATTTCTCTCCTGTTTACTAGCCCTTCCTCTGTCTTCATCGCTTTCAAAGACTCTTCATCGTAGTGTAGCTCTGAGTAGCTCCCTCTCACCTTGGATAAAGCAGCCTTGCTACTGCTTAGTGATAGTAATCAGAGTCAGGCAACTTGGCTGTTTGGAGAGCTGTGCTCAGGTGTAGGATGATAGACACCATCCACAAAAAAATTGGCAAAATTGGTTGAATGGAATCTTGCAAAGGTAAGGCAGAGGCACTTAGGTGCCGTGTGGATCAGAGCTAGGGAAGAGCTCAGACAGGTTGTGCTGTTCAGCATTTGAAACAAGGAATGAATCTGTACTTCAGTTGTTAGGAGTCCGCTAAGAACCATCACTTAAAACAGACAGCACTCACGCAGCTGTTTAGGTAATATTCAGGTTCTTAAATGTGTCTCTAAGCCATTGTTCTACTAAATTATCCCATCCATAACAATATTTGTAGACAGAGCCATCTATTTTTCTTTACTGGAGTTAATTCTGGAACCTGTGATAAGTATTGTGATAAGTCTGCTATATAATACATTAAGAAAAGCTGAACCAAGAAAATAATAGTGAATATACATCATAGATTCTTGTATAAATGATACTGAAGTAGAGGAAATTTCAAGTACAAAGATGCCATCCAATTTATTTAAACTCAATGGGAACAGAATAATTTAACTTCATTGTTCCTTATTTTCTAGGAACAAAGGCTAAGTGCAGTGAGGAACCTTGGATCTATGTACTTATGGAAACTTGTTGCCTCGCCATGACTTGTTTGTAAACTCAGCTACAAGTTTTTCACTTGACTCTCATGGATGTTGTGATGGAACTAAAGTTATTTTGATTATAAACCTTAAATCTGTTCCACTGAAGCCTGTTGCTGTGGGCAGTTTGAGACCTGCAGATACAAACCATGGCAGCCTTCAAACCTCTCCCCTGCCAGTTCCCTTGGTGGTAAGAGCGGTTTTGGCTGAAGAGCAAAACACTGTTCAGTTTTGTTATAAAGATATATGGCAGGGCTGGCAGTTAAATTCAGTGCCTGGGTTAGTGAAAATAAAGTAGTACAAAGCAGAATATAAATATTAAGTAGACTGTAGTATGCGCTGCCTAGTAAACTCTGACAAGGAATGGAGATGAGGAAATCTGAAATAAATGTAATAGTAGTTTAAAAATCATTCAAAAGTAGATTACTCTGAAATGTGATGGCTGAGCTCCATGTTACGTGAGTTGTCCGTGTGTTGTACTGACTGAGAAAACACAAGCGTCGAGGTAATACCTTGGCAAAGTATGAAGTGTGCTGGTGAGGGCAACAGCAGACATAATGTTGCCCCAGGCAGCAGCTATTTTATGAGTCAGCTTCAAAAAAAGGAAGAACAGAACATGTTTTTGAAAATAGGAACTTGCTGTAGGACCCAGTAAATCAAAGGTTGTTGTTGATCGGAGACATGGCAAATAAACATAACTTTTTTCCCCCATCCCTGAGATTTCGGAATATCCGTGGCACAATTGATTCCCTTCCTCGTGTCAGCAGTTCCTACTCGGTGTGCCGAAAGATGGGCATTTCTGATGGGGTTGGGGGGCGGTGGTGTGTGTGCTTTTTCTTCCTCTGTTTCTTTTTGTTGCTTAGCAGCTGAGCTGCTGATTGTCACTGAGCACGGCAAGCGCGGTGCACGGTAGGAATGAAAGCTCTATTTGTCATCTTGATAAATCTTATTTGTAACACTTCTGAAAAGGATGTGACAGATTAGCTGAAGGAGAGATCTGGGGACATAGGGTAGCACACAAAATTTAATTCTGACTGATTGGACGTCGCAATGCAAATGAAGCATGGTCTCACCTGAGGTAGTAATTGCAGCTGTGGTGTCCGTTGCTTTGTATATTCTTTGCATTCTCCCTATTGATCAAAAAGATGTTGCTATAGTAGCTGGAACATAAGTTTTCTCAGTGTCTCTTCTCATGTTTTATTGATTTTTCCTGCTTAATAAAAATGACAGTCCTTCCTTATTTCTGAAAGGACCCAGTTGTTTATAGCCTGTATGTACGTATGTATCAGCAGCTTTTGTAACAGCTTAAATTTCACAGCTACGTAGGTCTTGTGGACAACGACAGAAATAAGATACGTAATTCTGTCCGAGGTGGGTTTTCCATTAGTCCCCACTGCTACCACCATGTGGAAATGACAGTGTGGTCATTCTGTGCCGTTGTATGTACAAGCTTTTCTCATCTACAGGTAGCTGGACAGTCAGACTTGCTTCAGCCTCATCACTTACTATGAGCATATATTAAGGGTAGAAAAACTCTTCATTTGTTTTTACTGTGTCATCTTTTGGGGCCTAGGCTGAAGGCTTGATGAAACTGAAACATTTCATGAGTTGTTCTTCATTTTGGTAAAATAGTAATTTAAAAAGAAATCTTGGAGAAAAAAATTGTAAATGGTAACCTTTCATTTAGATATATCCATTGAACACCATTTCCAGATGCTGAAAATGGAAAATAAAAAAATGAACCTTTACAAAGAGCTCAGTTTCACCCAAAATTAAATTAACAGATATAACAATTTGAAAAAAAAAAAAAAAAGATTTTTTTTTTCCCATCAAATTATTCTAATTTGTCTATGTTTTGAAATGTTTTGTGAACTGACACATCACACCTTTGCCACTCTGTGTGCTCCAAAGAGGCTTAGAAGAGAAAAGATGTAAAGCAGGGAAAGGCTGTATGAAACTACAGAGTCCTCCCTCTTTCAACTGAGAGAAGATACACATTTCTTCCAGTGGAGTGGATTCGTTAACTGTAAGACTCTAGCATGCAAAGCCAGAACAGTGCAAAAAGATCCAGGGCTTTGTCACTACTTATTTGTGTCTCCATCCACAATTTAAGTCAAGTCATTGATGGTAGAAACAATGATTTGTCAGTTTGCAATGCTAATTATCTGTTCAGAGAAGGATCTGTGTCTTCATTCTTTTGCAGGTTCAGTTTATGAACGTGATTGTGGCTTCTAAATGTTACCATATTACAAATATTGCATTATTTGATGATGAAGATGGTAATTTCATCCCTTCCGAGCCCTAATGTGCAATTTGAAAACAAATTACTTCTTTTTAGCTGAGTGCCTAGAAGCTGTCGACAGACGTAGGAGTATTTATTTTGCAAAACTTCCACTGCTTCCCTTCCATGCTATCAGTTGTTTAGTGAAATGAGCAGATGACACTGGAAATGATGAAGCGTGAGCATCGGAGTTCTCTCCTCTAACCCGTCTCTTGGGACACACAGATCATCTTTTTAATGGAGTATGTTTGGTAGCTGAGAGCATTTATTTTTCTTTTGAATGTACCAAGCTGGAGGTGACTTGTTCTATCCGTGGTAGGCATTGCCACTATGGTGAGTGGCTTTATCACTTTGAAAACGGTGGGCATCTGAATTTGTTATAGGGCACTCCTCATGGCTATTCAGAAGCAGCAGCAGGCTGATAGTAGGAGCTTTTGGAAAAGGAGCAGCGCAGTAGGGAAAGCATGTCATGTAATCAGGAGTGTGTTAACTGCAGTCCAGGATACTGGGATTTTATTGCTGGCTTTGCCCCTGCTTGGCTGGATCCCCTTGGACAAACCAGAGCACTCACACCCACGTGGACTTGGTTTTCTTCCCTCCGTGGAGGAGCTGGGCTCCTTTGATTCATAACATGCAGATCCTTGCAAACTAGCCTTATAACTTAACCTTTATTGAGGTGTGTAAAATTTTCATGAGGAAAAGGAATCTCCTGGGTGATGAACCGTAACATTATGAAGAAAATGGTACAAACTGTTTTCATGAAGAGCTGCAGTTTGGAGATGAATGAGTGATTTCAATAAGTAGTTTCAGCCTGGTTAAAAGAAAAAAGTATTACATTTCTTAAGGGCAGGATGTTTTGGTGTTTTTAATTGAAAACCAGATATTGTTCTAAAGTGCTGCAGATTGTGTGAAAACACTGAAAAAAACAAAACTTTTCATTTTAAGGAGAAAGTGTTTTATTTGATGTCAAACTGAAAAAAATCAATTACCTGGGAAAGCTGTATGGGTTCAGTTGCGCATGGTATTGCATGGAAACAGAATAGAAGAAAAAGGAAGGTATTGCACATTCTTCACATTTTTTATACCCACTCAGGGTCAGCCATAATTTGGCTCTTAGCATAGTTGTCATTGATTTGTAACCTAATCTTGCTGAGAGCACTTGTAAGTAATTCTGTAAGTCTAACAACAGGTTT
This sequence comes from Aramus guarauna, assembly GCA_013400195.1. Taxonomy (NCBI): domain Eukaryota; kingdom Metazoa; phylum Chordata; class Aves; order Gruiformes; family Aramidae; genus Aramus; species Aramus guarauna. The sequence continues at coordinate 139,999 of VXBL01001158.1, read as the reverse complement.
CTGCTTCATATTTTGTATCTGAGAGATTCATAACTGGACTTTGTAAAGATAAGGGGCTAATTTTTATTGTTACTGTGCAACCAGCTTAATTTAACATCTGAATGTAGAAATGTAAATAAGGTGTTGACTTTTTTTGGTTTTGCTTTTTTGGTTTTTTTTTTTAGTTTGTGGACATATAGACAGGGAAAACTAGGGCTGGAGAAGTCCTGCTTGTTTACTGTTCAGCTATTTGATCTAGTAAATGAATTGTGGGTATGCTGATGCATGGCAGCCAACCTAATATCCAGAAAATTACAGTGACCTTGTTTGGTTTTTGGATGAAAAGGGTAATAAAGTTGGGATGTTTTCCCAAGAAATAACTGTGTGAGCTGTTTGCTAGAATTGGTTTTGATTAGCAACCAATTGCAAAGTTAACTGTAAAAATAAACTATAGCAATTAAAGAACATATGCATATTTCAACAAACAATTCAGGCAGATGAGCTGAACTGTACATTGCAATGTAGTAACAAGGCATCATTTAAGGAGAACAGATGAGAGAAAGTGGAAAGGCTTGTGTTAAGGCAGTGATAGGTAACAGGTTGCCTTACGTGGTGCCGGTGGGTGGGAAATGGTCCTTTCCCTATGCACTTGCTCTGGTGAATGACAGCCAGTCTCATTTTTATAATAAAGGAATATTCAATATTCAAATGTGTCCTTGGCTTGTGGAATACTTCTGTGGCTTTCTGTGGCATGTTTGTCCAAGTAACCCATACTTAATTGGTCCTAACTAATAGACATAACTCAAAGGATCTCAGTAAAACATTTTATGATATGCAGGCCAAGAGGTTAAGAGAATTTTATCTGTGGAGGCATGGTTGTTTTGCTAAAGGTGGATATGAAATGATTAAGAAGAAGAGTTATGGTTAGAGATTTGTTTAGTGGACAGGTCAGGAAGGGTTGTCACAGCTGTCCCTGTGAAACAGGTTGGAGGTGACTCCAGCCCACGGAGCAGTTGGGCCTTTCTGAGTTTTCCTGGGTTGTGACAAATGGCAGATGAGCCAGCCACAGGCTCAGAGTGGTTCAGTCTTTTGAGCTGTTTCTGTGCTTAGGCTTTATTGTGCTGATATGGTTGAGATTAAGCAGATACGCTCTAAGAGACACTGTAATCCTGTGAACCACTGCTCACAACTCCTGAAGGAAAGACATCTGTGTTAAACCCAACCTAGGCATGTTCAGCAGCGTTCGGTCAAACAGGCGTTGGATATTCAGGTATGTTTTAGCCTCATGTGAAGACCCCTAATTGTCTTTTGACATTAAAATTCTCCTGTTCAAATCTAAAAATCATATATGATCTGATGGAATAAATGATTGCTTTAGGAAATGGTTATTAATTGTTACACTCGTGATTGTCCTGTTTTGCCAAGTTTATTTTAAAAAAGCATAAAATGTCAAACATCCCACATATTGTCAGCTGTAGAGCAAAGCAGAAATCTGTTCTCTTATTACAGTGCGCTGGCTCCAGCGCTTATGTCCTACGGTTGAACGGCAAAAGTGCTGATAACTAAAGAGTGAGTCTTTTAATTGCATTTAGCTATTTAAGCATTACAGATCTTAGCATCCCTCACTGAATTCTCTGGGTGTTTTTCTTCTCATTTTATCCACCAAGTGTAATTAACATTATTACTGTGAGATGTTCATCTTAGTCTTGCTTTGTGAAAAATTGATGCTGGTGTCATTTAGGTGTTTTATCTAGTGGTTAGTCAGTGGCTTGCAGAGTAATATTCCCCGTGGGAGGGTTAACGTTTACCACGTGGTCTCTGTAGGTTTAATTGCAGCCAAAGATGAAAACAAACACTGGATGCTTCATACATTGATTGGAAGAGCACAGCAAAACATGGAGTGGAGCATAAAAAAGAATGTTGTTTTAACCCTGTCTCCCAAATTATATTGAGTAACTGTAGCCTGGTTGTTAAAATACTCTCTTAGCAGCAACAGAGGCAGGAAAACAGATGTTTTGTATTCTTGGAGCAGCACTGGCATAGATCATCCTTGTACAGTGCTGCACAGAGTCACCCCAGAGCTGATGAAGCAGGGTGCAGAGGGGTTCCTGCTTGGCCTGGATGCCCCGGTCCCCACCAGCTGTGGCAGCCGGACGCTCAGTGTGAGGCATCAGGGATCTGTGCAGCTCGCACGGCCTCGCCTGGCCACCCTGCGTACTCATCAGGAGTGAACCAACTCTTCCTCCTCTGTTCCAGAATCTCTCTCCCTCTGTTGAATTAAGTGAATGTGCCTGGCTTTCTTGTAGGCACAACCTACTGCTTAAACTACAGGAAACTTGGTAATATATATTTTCTTGACATTCATCTATTAGAAGACTGTTAAGCTTGACATAACAAGAGCTAAATAGTAATCTGCTTTTCACCTTTCTTTTCATCGGTTCTCTGGCTTGAAGTTGAAAAGAGTTGGGAAAACTTGTCAGCACTGAGTGTTGAGTCAAATATATATAGATATTCCTGGGTAAAATAATATTAGGCACAGTATCATCAATGCCTGGTTTCTCCATAGCAGCTACTTTTCTTCCTCACAGTGGGGTGAAATATTTGTGCACGTCTCCAGTGGCACTCAGCCATTTTTAGTGCTTTAAGTAGGTGCTGAAATTCCCCATTGACTCCTTTGGCCGGATTGCCAAAAAAGGACTTAGTGATACTGTACATCAGTTGTATGTTCAGGTGGCCACCTCTGTGAGTGACAGCTGCATTGATGCACAGAACACGCTCTCGTGTATTTCAAATTAAGGAAATAGATGGTAAAAATCAGCATCCCACACAATTTCCTCATATGACCTGTTCTGTTCAGTGTTACCTTGTTTTATCCAGCGCGGGTAGTGTTGTTTATCCCATCCTTAGGTTTGCAGAGGCCTAAAAATAGCAGAAAGCGCATACCCCCATCAGTCTAAGTGATGTGTCATCAGCGTTGAGAGAACACGCACAGAAGAGTAAGACTGCACCATGCCCTGTCCTCTATCTGGGGATAGTTAAGGCTTGAGTTTACAGAATGAACTTGGAAGCATTCCCATTTTTAAGAAAATCCTGCAGACCTTGAAATGCAGCAGATTCCCCAATAAATTCCACGTGCCATCACCGTCTTGAATGCGCCATGCTGAGCACTGAATGAGGGTGGAATATGGGGCTGCCTCTTCCATTTCCTATTAGAGAGTTGTGCTTAGCCTGGCCTAAGCTACTTGGCAGTGGACAATCAGTTCCCATCCATTTCAGGGCCCAAACCAGGAAGAATTTGCTGCAGTCAGATATATAGAGTCATAGAATCATTTAGGTTGGAAAAGACCCTGAAGATCATCGAGTCCAACTGTAAACCTAAAACTGCCAAAATATCCCTTAAATTTTCCATACTGCTATATGGAGGAGACGCTTCACATATTGTGCACCAGAAAGCTAGTTGATACCTGTGGTGGCACTAGTCAGGAGTCCTTGAACGGTCATGGTGGTGAAGTTCAGAGGAGATAGTTTCCTTCTGGGCTGGGTCTAGAGCTGTGTGAAGGGGCAGATCAGCAGCATTGCTCTCATCCTCCCATCCTCCCAGAAATTAAGCCCTGATGGCCACACCAGAGGGGTTTTGTCCCAGCCACATTAAATCTGAAGGTACAGGGAAGGAATTGTCGCTGTTGGCAAACTGGAAGCCACAGTCTGGCTCCAAAATATAATTGAATACCCTGTTAGACACCAGCTGGAGAGGATGGACCTTTTATTCCAAGAAGGATGATTGACATAAAAGGCAGTATAAGGAGTTGCAGAAAAACTAAATTAGAAATGCAGTGGGCATGTGTGATAGTATTTAACTGCCATTGATAGTCAGCTAGCGTTTACCCCATTCAGTGCTTGCTTCTAGATAGAGAAAACATCAAAACGTCACCTGAATTAACACCTTTCCTGTAATAACTGGCAAAGGGACAAATCCTTGTCTCTATGAAAGTGTTGAAATTCTGACAACAAAGTATCAACTCTATTAAAATTGTTTGCTGTTGACCAAAAGCACCCCAAACAAAGAGCTGGTTTAAATACATGAAGAAATATAAAAATGAGACATATCTCTAGACAATAACTCTCCCCTGATTTACCACTTTTAAATTGACAATTAGGAAAATGCTAGAAATCTGTGTACTTCTGAAATATTTATTTCAGGGTGCGTAGCCTACTGTTTTCTTTCTGAAGTAACTGAAAGACAGCATGGGCCTAGAGACATCCCAAAACCAGCCTCGTGTGTTGGATGGTATTTAGTGTAGCACAATCTGCAGTTTGTCTGAGATCCTGACATTAGGGATGATATGTACTTGTTGTTATGCTCTTAAAAATAATGTTTGCTCATCTGTGCTTAGAATTTCTAGATGGAAATTTTTCACTGAAATCTAGCTCCTTTCTGCATTTTACTGAGGTTTCTGATATTTGTGGTTATTTCAACACCCAAGGCAATCTGTGTGCCCAAGTTGAGAAATGCGGATGAGATGTAATGTTTCAGAAAACCAGACACCTTTAAGTCCTGGAAAGTCCCATACCTAAAAAGATCTCTCAGTTTGAAAATGGGGATGAGTTTCCACCCTGGATTCCTCCATGCTGGCAGCGGTCCTGGTGGCAGCTGCCTGCGTGGTGTGTCCCCACAAGAGCAGGTTTGTGTTGCTCTGTCAGCCTGTGGCTTTTGTGGGCTGTGAAGCTGCTGTGGCACGAGGCTCACCTTTCTCCAAGTTAGGCACGCAAGCGCAGATTTAGGTGCCTGACTTTAAGCACTTTGTTTTTCAACAGGGCCACAGCTTTTTGAGAAGCCTCTGGGTGATGACAGCTTTTAGGCATTGATGATCATGAATGTGTTTAAACAGGAGCTAGGGACAGGAAGCTCCATTTCCCATTTCAAATCCCCTACATCGTGTCTCACAGATGCTCATATTTTCAGCAGCAGCCTGTTCTCAGAGGACAGGAAGGCACAGGCTCCTGAACTGCACAGAGAGCATCTCTTCCTAGTCCTGCTCTTTCAGTGCCCCTCTTGGTCTGGGTGGATTTTCCCAGTGTTCCAAACAGAAGATGAAACTAGCTGCTCTTTTTATTCTTCCTCAGCGTAGCTTTGTCCTGTTTTGTGTTAGCGTATTAGTTGGTGCTCTAACAGATGAGCTGCTCAGTTGCTGGGAGCTCAGGAGCTCAGGGACTTGCTTCTACAGAGGAGTTCAGAGCTCTCCTGTCAATGGTCTTGTAGGGTCCTTATTGGAGCTATTTTGCTGCTGCTGTTGTTTTAAAATGGTTTTAAGAAGCTCTTGCCCAGCTATTGATTGCAGAGCCCTTGTGTGACAGTGGAGTCCAGAATAATATTTTGGAAACAAGTTCTTAACCGGCTCCCATTACCTTCTCTTACTGGGTATGGAGCACTGCAAAATGGAAAGTCCAGGTCTAGGGTATGTAAAGGTGAAATAAAAAGGAACAGTACACAGGGTCAGACGGGTAAATGAAACTGAAAGGAATATTTCCAAGGATCTGTGGGCCTGTTCTGTTCAATCCAAGATCTGAAGCCAAGATCTAGTCCAAATTCTTGAATATGCAGCAGTCTTTATGGCCTGATAATGTTTGTGCAGACAAGGCACTGGCAAAAACTTGCCTTGATTGAAGCTGCTCACACCTTCAGCACCCATCCAGGTACACCACTAAATATCTACATTGAAAATATGACTCACACCATAATGCACAGATAGGGCATGACTGGATTGTCTCCTGTCTGCCTGTCTACTTTCCTTGCCTCTGTTGCTGTAGTACTTAAGAACATGATGTCACTGGAGTCATCTGCCCATTTATTTATGGGTGTCTGTATTCCTCAGTCATTACCATAATATCCAAGAACCAGAGATGGGTTTCTCCTATCTGTCTGCCCATGTCTGATGGATTTCTCCAAGCCTGTCGATATAAAAGCTAACTACTTGAAAGGCTGATGTATCCTTTTGGATCTCCAAGGTCACTGAACCTGAATATCTGCATGAATCTTCTCTTAAGCGCTGCAACTCAGAGCAGGGTTGCTTAGAGCAGGAATGCTAATGCTTGACATGAGGAGAGGGACCGGATTTTTATGCTGCTGTGTGCTGTGGGTCCACTGCAGAGCATGAAATATGCTCTCGGGTTTTTAGCTTGTTCATTTTTCTAGTGCTGCTGACTGACTGCTGGGATGCTGTTCCCTGAAGCCATGCTTCCAACTTTTCCTCCTTGTCTCTGCAAAAAGAATTAAACGGGAGCAGGACTCCCTCTAATGCTGAGACGCGGGGTTAGAGCTCTCACCAGTGCAGTTGAGCACTTAGTTACATAGTTGCTTAATTAAAAAAAAAATGTAATTAAATTAAATTACTTTGTTTTATAGCTGCTTCTTTGTAAAGGAAATGGAGGTGGAAATGTTTAATGATGCAGAGACAGATTTGGAGTTTATGAGTTGGAAGGCAGAGGAACAGCACAGAAGATATCACTAAGTAGCTGGCTTCCAGGCTCTGTCCCCAAAAATGAAGCTGGGTGCTTCCTACTGAAGCACTGGGGCTCTGAAGTGCTGCAGGGGAAGGGTGCCTTTTCAGTGTCTTGGAGCCCCAGATGCATGACGTGAGTTGTGGTACTCACATCATTTAAGCCCTATGCAATATTATTTCCAACCTCTCAAGTACCCTTCCCGGTGTATGAGGTGCTTCCTAGCCTGGCTTGTGGCAGAGGATACAAGTGGCTTTTTTGGGTCCTTTCTAAAGGCGGGCTCCACCTGGGAACCTGCATCTGAGTGAGCTCTGGAAGCATGGCTGAAACTCTGCCAAAGGCCTCTCTGACCATAAGCATTACCTGAATATGGGGCAGCGTGGCCAAAAACCAAGTCCAAGCCTCTGTTGCTCAAGTTAAAGAAGAGGCAAGAAAGAGTCTCTAAAGTTACCACAGGGAACAACAACAACCTGCATTGCATGCATGCATCAAAAGGTGGGATTGCTGGACAAAGCTGTGCTGATCTCCTCTTGGATGTGCTTGTTGTGTTGATGGAGAAAGGGCATCTATTTCTGGGACCATCAGCCAGAGATGTTTTATGAGCACAAGATTTGTCCAACAGAATTACACGGCCCATTTCCCTTAATATCTGTTTATACCTGGACCAGACTGGAAAGGGCAAATCTGTCTCATAGAAAATTGGGGAAGTTTTAAAATTTGATTCTATTCAGATCTGGAACAAAATGCAAGGCAACACATTTCTCCAAGGGAATGAATCTTTAATTTTGGGGTCGGATGGTCTGAGGCTGAGGGTATCTGGGGCATTAATCTGGGGCCAGGTCCTCAAAAGACTTAAAAAAAAAAAAGGTGGGAAATAGCGAAGAAAAGTGATACACTTGCTGATGGCAGGGCTTCATTGGTAATTCATCCAGCTGAAGTTTTTCTGACAAGGATGATTATATTTACAGATCAGTGGAGTCCCTGAAAGCCCCAGACTTGTTCACCAACATCTTCCCTTTGGCAGCTCTACAAGCGGTGAAAAATGTATCATCAGACTAAAATGGACAGAAATTATCCACGTTATGAACTCTGTGGGTTTTGTGAATTTATTTTTCCTTTGACTCAAGGTTAAGTACAAATACAGTTATTGAGAAACTTGCTGATTTCAGAGGAATTCATGATAGGACTAGCTGGAAAACAGTAGTGGTTTTGCAGAAACTCTCCACTGAAATTTCCCTTGTACAAGTATGTCACTGTATAAAAAATTATGAAATAGCCTCCTCTAGTGGCAAATGTTTTATTGACTTTTTTTT